>JAASFL010000657.1:0-14897 GCA_023333735.1 Globisporangium takayamanum
CCACTTCATCTTGCAACAAGGCGCGAGTCTGCAGTACGACGTCCCGCAAGGACACAACACGTTCGTGTACATGTTGAGTGGCAGCGGCATGTGTGCAGGACAGTCAATTCAAGCGCACGAAGCAGTCGTGATGGAGCAAGAGGGCGACGGCGTGCAGCTTGACGCAGGCGAGCGCGAGGGTCTCGAAGTGATCATCATCTCGGGCGAGCCATTGAACGAACCTGTCGTGCAGTACGGTCCGTTCGTGATGACAACGCAGTCAGAGATCCAACAGACGATCCGCGACTACCAGTACGCCACAAACGGCTTCGAGCACTCGGACACGTGGCGATCTGACATTGGCAATCGCGAGTGAAGACGTCGGGTTGCTAACGTACTAAGTACATAGGATCTCTCTTCAAAGCTCGACTTGCTAGTCTCCTAGATCGCTATCGTCTCGAACGACTGCACCGCTGTGGATCGCCAAGTCAAGCACTTGGCTTGCTGCTGCAGAGGTCGCTCACGGCTACTCATACACACACGTCGACGCACTGCGTGCTGCTTCAGCCAACGCTTGAGCGTTACGACGCGCGTGGTTGATCCACATGGACTCCCACGCTTGGGAGTTTGTGTCTGCTTTCGTGTAGACCCACTTGATGTGTCGGACTCCTTGCTCGCGTAGGATGTCTTTCAGTACGTCCTCGTTCTTCACCGATTTGCCGTCTTTCGTTCTCCAGCCGTTCGTGCGCCACCTGCTGATCCACTTGGTCATTGTATCGATCAAGAGCTGGCTGTTGGAGCAGATAGCAAGTGCGTGGTCTTGCTTTGGGTCGTGTTCGTTCACGCGCTGGATCGCTCCAAGTGCAGCGCAGTAGACTGCGCGGTTGCTCTTGGACGCACCGTCGAGTGAGCGGACGATGTTCCAGCCCTCTCGGTTCGGGAACACGCACGCAAAGGCTCCGTGGCCATCGTCACTTCCGTTGTCGAGTGCGCTGGCGCTGCAGAAGACAACAAAGCCTGGGTCTGGGAGGAGCTGCACCTCGCGTTGCGTTGGGCTTAGCGAGAGCGATCCAGTCTTCTCTTCGAGCTCCTTCATGCTGTCGCTAATGTCTTCATGGTCAGACGCCTGTGCCTGCAGTGGTGCTGCTGGTGGTAGTTGCGCTTCTGCTGCTGTGGAGCCCTTCTCAATGAGATAGGCTCGAGCCTCATGCTCCGTCGCGAAATTTTTGTGGATGGCACCGCTGAAGCCCGTGACTTGGGCATCTGCCTCGGGCCACGTGCGGTAGATGCCTTCTCGTCGACCGCGTGCGACTGCGTAGAATTCACCAGGAGCCATCGTTGGAGTCGGATGAGAGAAGGGAGCGGAGAGGTTTGCTCGGAGCGTGGTCGATTTGAGAGTGAGCGATGATCTGGAGCAAGTGCAGACTTGCCGCTCTTGTTGTGTCTGGTGAATCATCGCACGCATGAGCGGATGTGCGTTCGCGGGAAGGCCGAGCGAATGAGCAGCACGTGCTGTACAGAGGTCTTCCTTGGAGGTCCTGGGGCCGTGAGAAGGTCAAGCCATGGATCAAGTGTGGATCATCTGCTCCAAGTGCCGCATCGCAGCGAACGCAACAAGCGGGTCGTATCGTCATCGAGAACCCCAATCAAGCGCTGGAGTCCAGCGTCCGAGCTTGCATTGGTTGTATCAAGGTGATCGCAGTCGCTAGCTTGCAGGGGTCGCGGGGTGCCCCAGTGGTTTTAAAGCCCCGGCGATTCCACAGAGATATTGTCTTGCGAGAGTTCGAGTCCCGCCTCGGTCGTTTTTCGGCCCGGCGCCGCTCAATTCTGCTGATCCGACGATACTAGCGCGTTTCCCTACAACAGACATAGGACGCACCGCCTTGAGTTGCTCTCGCCTTGAGACAAGACAATCTTTCTCCCTGGCCAAAAAGATTAGACACAACCAACACTCATCCTAACAGTCAATCCAACGGCATTCCAACCACGTCGCCAGCTTGCATCGCAGTCGCTCTTCATGTCACTCTTCGAGCAAGTTGAACTACAGTGTTGTTACTTTGCCGAGAAAAGGGACTTTAGCGAGTGCGTATTTTCCAAAACGATCATTGTACTATCACCTCAGAAAAAGCCGCATCCGCTCTCCAAAATATTCGCAGATGGACTTTAGCGAGAAGTGCGTATTTCTCCGAAACATCACTGTGCTTGTTGTTGCAAGCCATTTTGTCACGCACTTGACCAGACACAGAGCAACGAGGACGACGACGATGGCGCGTGGTGGCGGTGGCTTCTACGCCGTCGCGAGCGGTCGACGCGAAGGTATCTTCTCGACATGGAGCGAAGCTGAAGCCGCTGTCAAAGGACATAGCGGCGCCAAGTTCAAAAAGTTCTCGACGTTCCACGAAGCGCAAGCGTACATCACAGCGCACGGCTCCGCGCCAGCACATCGCACAAGCGCGAACAGTAGCGGTCGCAACAGCAATGATAGTGCCCAGGTATCATCACGCAAGCATGCGCGCTCAAGCGAAGACTACAGCGCCACGCATGCTCCTGCTGCAAAGCGCGCACATGTTGGCAACCACAACAGCAGCAGCAGCCGTGCCAACCCGTCACAAACGTTCTACGCAGTCGCTGAGGATCATAACACTGGCGTCGTCTCGTCCTGGCCACAGGTGCTCTCACTCACTGACGGCTACCCGCGGCCAGTATTTCGCAAGTTTAGCTCTCGAGAGGCTGCAGAGGCGTTCTTGGCTGGCTACGCACTCACATCAACGCAGCACACGCGTTGCAACAGCAGCACCGGCAGCACAACGACAGTGGATATTCGCAGCAATGTCGAGTCAGAGGGTCCTGGAGCTGTTGCTGGGACTATCACAGATACAGCTACGTTACCAGCCAAGAGAACAGCCGATAGCACAGTCTCTACGACAGGAACACTGGCGACTGACACTCCACACACAGACGACCTGAGCAATCCAGAGCGACCGCCACTGCTCCCTGAGCGGTTCTGGTACGCCGTTACCAAAGGTCGCGCCACTGGCGTGTTTGAGACGTGGCATGAAGCCAAGAAGCAGGTCGACGGACTCTTCAGTGCGCGCTACAAGAAGTTCCCGAGTCGCGAAGAAGCCGAAGCGTTTGTTGCGCAGTACCACGAGTCGACTGCAGCGCATGCTAGTGACCCAGACCCGCAGCATCCAGACACGCTCGTTGCGTTCTGCGACGGCAGTGCGCTCCAGAACGGTCGTCGCGGGTGTCAAGCAGGTTACGCATGTGTGTTCCCACACGCGCCAGAGTGGAACATCGCGACAAAGCTCGTCGAGCCGCGAGCGACGAACAACCGTGCCGAGTATTTTGCTGCGCTAGAAGCCATGAAGCGCGCAAACCTCGAAGACGCGACGCAGACGCGCGTGCTGTTCATCTTCTCTGACAGTATGCTGCTCATTCGGTCGATGACTGAGTGGATGGACAAGTGGCGCCGCAACCACTGGCGCAAAGCCGACGGTGCGCCCGTGCTGAATCGCGACATCCTCGAGCAGCTCATTGCAGCGCAAGGGTCGAGACGCATTGTCTGGCGCCACGTGAAAGCGCACACTGGCAAGACAGACTGGTGGTCGACGTGGAACGACGCTGCGGACCGTGCCGCTCGGAGCGCTGCGAGCGAGTAGGAACGCAGAGTAGGAGAGCGTCATGGCTTCACAGTCGAGGACAGACAGACACTTCGTGAAACTATAGACACGCTGAGGAGTCATTGACATCACGACCAGCTTAGCTTTGCTTCGTACTCGTCTTCCATTGACCTGCGTGTCCGCGACGATGCCTGGCGTCGCGCCAGATGCGCAGTGTTCAAGCACGCACCGTGGCGTTCGTGCATTTGCGAGCGCAAGTGTCCGACCCGCGCAAGCTGCTTGGAGCGCGAGTACTGGATCCAGCACACTCGACCACGGCGCAGCGACGTTTGAGCTCTATCCGCGGTTCCCACTCCCGACGCTCGACTTGTCCGTGTCCATGAAGTCGCGATTCCTCAACCACCGCGCAGCGAGCGTCTTTAACGCGTTCTTGCGCACGCCTGGACTCAAACTCGCTGGCATTCTCGGCATGGTGTGCTACCTCCTCGTGTTCGTTGTCCCAGTGCGCGTCGGACGCGGCTGTGCGATCGTCTCGACGCTCCTGTACGTCCCAAACGTCATTGCTGCGTTCAGTCTCCTGCGCTTTGACGTCGTGCGGCTCTTGCTCCAGACGTCCGACTTTTGGTTCTCGCTGCTCCTGAGTCTCGCAGCGTTCACGGTGCTCGGGCTCGTGATGGGCGACGTCCGCGGCCTCGCGATGTTCGGCGCCTGGTTCGGCACTGTGAACAACATCCTCATTGACACCAACATCCGGATTGTCAAGGTTTGGGTCGTCTTCAACGTCATTGCTGCGGCGCTCCATAGCGTGACGTGGGGCATCCTCTCGATGGATCTCGTCGCTGGCGTCGAGCACCACGCACTGCTGCGCTACGGCACGCGCGAGCTGTCGTCGAAAGACGTCGCGACGTCAGGACTAGCGACTGTCATCGCGCTCATTGTGCACAATGTCTACCGCAAGCGCCACGTGTTTAGTAGACGCGCAGACGCAGCAGTCGTCGAGTGCGTGAGCTTCCGCACCGACCTCAAGTACATCGAGGTACCGAGTGCGTCGTCGTTCGCTGTGGAGCGACAAGAGCGACTGGGGTGGCGCACGAGTTCAGATCAAGGCGCTGACGATGCACAGAGCGCAAGTCCAGCCGGGCATGAGCACGTCAGGACAATGCGCTACGTGCAGCAAGTCGGGATTGTACAGACACGCGAGACGCTCGTGCGGTGGTCGTGGGTCAAGCGCAGTGTGCTCGCTCCGTCGACTGTGTGTGCTCGCGGACTCTTCTCTTGGCTCGGCATCTCAAGTGCACTCACGACGCTACTATCGAGCACAGCGCTCGCGTACGTCCCAGACGCGTACGCTCACGAGTACGACATCGTGGATGTGCTGCAGTGGAGCGAAATCGCTGCGTTTGTGCTCACAGGTGTGTACTGCAGCACGTGCGCACTACACTTTCAGCGCACTGTGCTTGCTGCGCTCTGCAGCTCGTTCGACTTTGTCTTCCTCTCCATCCAGATCACGATCGTCCACGTGAGCTTTGGGACGTACTTGCGCGGCCGTCGCGGCGGATGCTGGGGCGCTGCGACGTCTTGGGTCTGGATCCACTGGGTCTTGACGCTCGACGCGCTCACGCCTGTGATGCGTTTGAAACTCGGACTACGCAAGCGCTTTGCACTCGCAGTGCTCCTCGCGTACGCAGGCGCGAGCGTCGTGCTCATCTGGGAACTCGTGCCAGCTGACAACCTCAGTGCGCTGTACCATCCCGTGCTCTGGTCTGGCAAAGTGCTCGGCCGCGTGTGGGAAGTGCGGCTCATTCCGCTCTTTTGCAACTGCCTCGGCACTGCAGTCGTGCTCTGTCTTCGACTCGTGTGGCGCTTCGCTCGCAACGACTTTGACGTACTTCTTGTGCTCAATGGCGCCGTCACGTACGAGAACTACTTGATCACGCAGCGGATACGCGCAAAGCGACAGCAACGAGAAGCTACGAGTGCAGCTGCAACAAGCAGCACGCCAGCTACTGCTGCTACTAACAGTAGTAAGCGTCGTACCAGTGATCATGCGCCAGCAGTGCCTGGCAAAGCACGATAGAAGGAGCAATCAAGTGACATATCAAACAATCAGGAGGCAATGTTGAAGTTGTGACTCTAATTCGGTTTGCCCTTTCTCTTGTTCGATCTGATTTTTCATTCCTGATTCTTGCTGCGACCTTTCAACGCGATCCACAAAAGATCGGCAGCACAGAACAAACGCATTCGCACGAGCGAGAGAGAGCGAGAGCTTGACAGTCGACGCAATGAGTGCACTACGTCGCGCATCGCTCGCAATGAGCAGCAGCAGTCGTGGCGACGGTACTGACGACGCACATGACGACCCGTTTGAAGAGCATGCGCCAGTCGAGATTGCGCCAAAAGAGCTCGATCTTGCAAGCGGCGGTGCAGACGAGAAGCTGCCAAACACGCTCGTTGTGACAGTCATCCAAGCGCATGGACTCTTGCCTGCGCCTTTGCGCTCAACGCTAAGCTGCTACGTCAAGCTCGCGTCGCTCGGACGCGAGTACAAGACGAGCGTGATCACAAAGAGCGATGGCGAACCGTGCTGGAACGAGAGCTTTAGCTTCCGCGCCGTTGACTGGGCATCGAGCGTCACGCTTTCCGTGCGCGACAAGATCAACGTCAAAGTGCGCGTCCTTGGCCACGTCCAGATCTCGTCGGCCGACATTGCGAACTTGCCTGGCATGGTGTGCCAGGACTGGTTCAAGCTCCGCGACAAGAGCGGCAGTGGCGCCGCTGTCGGCGACGCAGAGCTCGAGCTCAAAGTTGCGCTCGTGTACACGACGCGGAACGACCCCAGCGTCGCGATGGATGTCGCAGCTGCAGCTGCAGAGCAGGACGACGGCATCATGGGCACTGTCGCCGATCAGGACGACGAGACCGAAGCCGAAGCGTATGCGCGACGTCGAGAGCTCGAGCGGCAAGAGAGAGAGCGCAAGAGCACGCTCTATGCAAACCTCAAGCAGGGCGACTACCAGATGCAAGTCCACGTCATTGAAGCGCGCGACCTCAAGGGCGAGAACGTAAGTCCTGAGTGATGCCTCTAGCTACGAATGTGTGTAGTTATGTGTGGCACTGACTGAGGTGTCTCGTTGTGACTGCTGTAGCTGAGTGGAACTTCGGACCCATACTGCCAAGTCGAAGTCCTCGGACTCACGAAGCGGACGTCGACCAAGTACGAGACGCTCGGCTGCGTCTTTGACGAGATCCTGTTCTTCCACTTCACAAACATCGGCCGGAACGAGCTCCGACAGGCGACGATCAAGGTCCTTTGCTTCTCTGTGTGTCTCTCGCTATGAAGTGTGCGGCCGACAGACTGACGACTGCTGCGCGTGCGTCTTGGGTCGCTTGCGACTAGATCGGTGTGTGGGACAAAGAGAAAGTGCTCAAGGACAACTTCATTGGCGCCTACCAGCTCGACTGTCTCTCAGTCTACTTTCGCGTACGTCTCGGTCGCTAGCGTCTTCCTATGACGTCCTTGACTAGTGCTCTGCTGCTGACGTCAGTGCGCCTCTCTTGCTCTCTTAGCCACACCATGAGCTCTACCGTCAGTGGATTGCGATCCACGATCATGTGAACGCCAAGGACCGCGGCATCCAGGGCTTTGTGTTCGTGTCGATCAACGTCATTGGCCCTGGTGACGCGTTCCTTGTGCACGATCGTGACGCTGAGCTCGCAAAAGAACTCGCAGCGAGCGCGTCACTATCACCTCAGGACGCCGCGAGCAGCCTCGACCCGAGCCACTCGATCGTGCTCTTACCGCCGACGATCGACCTCAAGCTCCACTTCTTACTTGTCAAGGTCTTTCGCGCCGAGGACTTGCCAGCGATGGACGAAGGCGGCTTTGTGCTCGCGAGCGGCATCGACGCGTTCATCCAGATCGGCTTTGCTTCGAACGTCGCGTGCCGCTCGAGCGTCGTGACTGTGAAAGGGAGCGGCCATCTTGCACCCGAGTTCCTCGAAGAGCTCTGGATCCCAGTGCTCTCGCCAACGCTGTCGCGCCACATTGCGGTCTCGGTCTGGGACCGCGACCTCGGTCGCAAAGACGAGCTCGTTGGCATTGCGTCACACGACTACCAGCAAGTGCGATCGGCGTCGAGTCGAGGCGGGATCCTCGCACCAGTCGAGCCAAGCAGTAGCACAGCGCGAGACACGGCGGACGCTGACGCTGACGACAGCGCTGCTGCGATAGACGACGAGCGCGTGGAGCCCCGGTGGTACAACCTATACGGTCCGCCACTCCGACGCATCAACAAGAAGCGCGCAGCACTGGCGCTGCAGACCCCCGAGCTAGGGTCGACGTACCGTGGCCGCGTGCTGCTCTCGATGGAGTGCGTCGAAGCACCGGTGCCGTCTGAGAGCGAGAAGTTCCACGTGAAGCGCATGACAGACGCCACTGTGCGTGCGAGCGTGTACCCGCGCACAGTCAAGTACGCGCTCCAGTGTGCGCTCTTCTGTGGCGCGGGCATCCCGCAGGTCCAGTCGACACTATCAGCGACAAAGAAGACAAAGATGCGCGTGACGCTCTCGATCGGACCGCACGACGTGCACTTTGACGCGCAACCGGTCGCGCACGACGGCAGCGTGAGCTGGGAGCAGTACAAAGAGCGCTGGCCGATCGTCTTGCCGGCCGACGTGACGCAGCTCCCAGACGTCGTCATGACGCTGAGCCGTCAAGTCGACAAAGACGACTTTGTCGGCGTCGCGTTCGCACGCGTCGCTGCAGCTGACGTCTTTGTCAAAGGCTTCACGGCGGCGTGCGAGTGGATCCACTTGCACGAAGACGTTGCGCGGCGCCAGACCAAGTACGCGCTTGACAAGACTCAGTCGCCTGGATCCGTGCTCTTGCGCCTTGGCTTTGGCCGCGAAGAGCTCGCTGTGCGCCATCCGTGGGGCGACGACGTCGCGCTCTCTGCGCCATTCAAGACGACGCTCGTGCACCGCGAAGTCCGCGTTCACGTGTTCCAGCTCCGCAAGCTCGTGCTGTCCGCGACACGGACGCGACTGCCAAACCCGTTCGTCTCGATCACGTGCTGCGGACAGCGCAAGAAGCTCGCACCAAAGTACAAGACGCTCGATCCGCTCTTCGACGAGAGCGCCGTGTTCGCTGTGTACGTCCCACACGACCTCGTGTACTCGCCCGACATTGTTGTCCAAGTTCACGACGCAAACGTCTCGACGTCCGCAGCGCCGGCGATACCGAGCAACGTTCTCGGTGAGCTTGTCCTTTCGATGACAACAGCGACCAAGACAGCCGTGAACGCGAGTGCGCCGCGTCCAGAGTGGTACGCGCTCCAGCCTCGGCGCTCAAGTGACAGTGACTCAAGCACCAGTAGCGCTGGTGGCAGTAGCGCTGCGTTCATTGACGAAGCAAAAGGCGAAGCGCTGCTGTCGCTCCAGGTCGTTGACCACTCGGGTCCGATCGAGCACTTGCATCCACTCGAGTCGCTCGCACCAGCGTACGAAGACGCGACGCTCGAGATCACTGCGCTTGGTGTCCGACGCCTGAAAGCGCTGAGCGTCGTCAGCGGTGTCCAGCGACCGTTCCTCGAGTTTGAGCTCCTCGGCGGCGTCTTTGCAGACGGCACGAACGTGCGCACGAGCAAACCGAGCGTCGCGTCGACGTCTGCAAAGAACGCTAACTTCCTCGACTTCCTCGTCTGTCCCGTGAAGCTCCCAGTCGACACGTTCTTTGCGCCGTAGCTCCGCGTCAGTGTGTGAGCGCGCACTCGGTGGACTCCGAAAGACAACGTTGGCGTCCTGTGTCGTCGACTTGGCACCGAAGCTCCCGTGGAGCGCGTCGTACATTCAGCCCCCGACGCAGCGTGCGTTCGAGAACCCAGCGAGCGCACCGGCGTTCACGATATCAGCGCCACCGCCAACGAGCAAGAGCAAGCGCAAGAAGAAGAGAGTGCGGTTCCCAGGACTCAAGATCGCGACGCAGCGTCGTGCCACGAGCGTCAAAGCTCAGAGTGGAGACACTGGCGATGTCGTCTCTGACGAAGACGACGCACTGCTGAGCGACGATGATCGAGCGTCCAACGCCTTAGACGACGATGGTGATGGCGAAGGCGTTGACGAGGACGTTCCGACAGACGACGGCATTGGGATCGGCGAGCTCACGCTTCCGCACGTCTCGCTCACCGCGTCAGGCTGTAGTAAGCACCAACGCATCATAGACCCGGCACTGCGCCAACAGCTCGAGACTGGGACACAGCGGCGGTACCTCGCTGCTCAGCACGACTTGCTCGGACGTAGCAGCAGTGGCGCTGCGACGCACAACGCGCTTCACGGCAGCCACACAGACACGGATGCAACTCTCAAGCCAGCGCCGTATATGGCGGGACGCGACTGGTGGATCACAGACCACGGCGGCGAAGAACTCGAGCACTTTCTCAAGACCCCAGCGCTCGAGACGTACGCTCTATCGCTCTGTGCTCACGCGTCCGTCGCTGCTCCAGCGCACGCGCGTGCGCACCGAGCTCCGCGCCGGGCTGTTCAAAGGACTCATTGCAGTTCGTGAGCGCTCAGAGCGCGCGAGTGCGTCGCGCGCGAGCAGTCTCTTGGACTTGGAGCGGCTCCAAGAGCCACAGCCAGTTGTCGTGCGTGTGTACGTCTTGCGCGGGAGCAACCTCCAGTCCAAGGACGCGAACGGGTACTCGGACCCGTACTTGCGCTTCAAGCTCGGGAAGCACGTGATCTCCGATCGTGCGCACTACAAGCCGAAGACGCTTAGTCCAGACTTCTACGCCATGTTTGAGTTCACGACGACGCTCCCAGGACCGTCGCAGCTCGAGATCGGCGTGTGGGACCACGACATTGTGACAGACGACTTCATTGGCGTCACGACGATCGACTTGGAAGATCGGTGGTTCCACCGCGACTGGCAGCGCATTGGCCACGGCCATCCAAAGCTCCAGGACGCCGGTGGATGTCTCAAGCCCATTGAGTACCGCCATCTCTACACACCAAAGCGCACGACGTCGCAGGGCTTCTTACAGCTCTGGGTCGACATCCTCACGGCGCAGCAAGCAGCAGTGCTACCACCTGTGAACATTGCGCCGCCAGCGCCAAAGAAGTTTGAAGTCCGGGTCGTGTTCTGGCGCGGCGAGGACATCACAGACAAGGACGGCAGTGAGATGAACGACTACTTTGTCAAAGTCTGGATGGAGGGCGGTAGTGTCGAGGCCTCAGACGTGCACTGGCGCTGCTCGAACGGCAAGCCGTGTTGGAACTGGCGCTTCAAGCTCCCAGTCGAGTACCCACTCCGCACCGCCGAGTTTGGACGGCTGCACATCCAGCTCTGGGACAAAGACGTCCTCAAGTGGAACGACATGGTCGGTGAAGCCCAGTTGGATCTCTACAAGTGGCTACGCCGCGCGTACGCTACAGATCGCGTCGTCGCGCCGTTCGAAGAGCTCAAGGCAATGGCGAACGCCGAGACACACGGGCTGGCGTCGCCACGTGACCACCACATTCAGGTGCAGAACGGAGGAGACGGCGGCGAAGATGAGAACAAGCAGCACGTTGAAGGCGTAAACGATGGCAGCAGCGACGACGAAGATGGCGATGGCGACGACGACAGCGCTTCAGAAGACAATAGAGCGACTGGTGGTGCACGCGAGAGCCACGCGCTGCTGCGCAACCAGCCAACGCCAAAGCGGAGGATGAAGGCTCCTGGCAAACCAGCGCTCAAGACGCCCAAGTTCCGGACCAAGCCGTCAGCTGAGAGCACGAAGAAAGCAAAGGAGGCCAAGGCGCAAGCTGAAGCAAAAGCAGCGCTGAATGGCTTGCTGGTACGTCAAAGCGCTGAGCTCTTGTGCTTGCTTGCTTGCTTGTCTTTCTAGCGCCCTGACTGGTTTGATCATGCGCGTGTGTTTTACTGCATCCTCTAGGACTTCCTCGGACTCGGCGATCTCCCAGACGACGCAGAGTGGATCACGATGCACTACACTGACCGTGAGTCTGGCGTCTCGATGAACATGGTACGTCGGATGTCTTGACTGCCTCTCTCGCGCATTCCCCTGCCTTGGCACTGACGCAAGCTGCCTGCCTGCTCACTTGTATGACCTGACAGGGACGTCTTGGTGTCTCTGTGCAGATCGTCCCAGAGCAAGAAGCGCTGGCGAACCCTGTCGGCAAAGGCCAGGATGCGCCAAACATGAATCCGTACTTGCCACCACCTGTTGGTCGCATGCGTCTCTCAGCGAACCCGTTCCTCATGCTGCGCGAGCTCATTGGCCCAAAAGTGTGCTTGCGCCTCACGATCCTCTGCTGCTGCGCTGGCTGCGCATTCTTCATCGCAGTCTTTGGCGCGACGGTCATGAGCACGCTCACGTACTTTCAAGGTCGATCCGACAGCGACGGACTGCGGTGGCAAGTCCCCAGTGGCTTGCGCTTCCCACCACTCCCAGGCTTCCAGGACCCGCGTCTGAATGGCTCGACTGACACGATCACGACCGATGGCCAGTAGGTCGTAGAAGGCAAGGAAAGACGAGCTCAGAGGTGTAGAGAGAGGTCAATGAGTCGAGGTACTCAATGCAGTAGAGAGTATCAACACAAAGAGAGAGAGAGCGCAAGGCTTGGCGTTTGTCAGTGTTGAGCAAAGAGACTGAGAAAGTCCTTCCCGAGCGACGTGTGCAGTGGACGCGACGCTGGTCGAGTCGTGCCACTTGCTACAGTAGAGTCATGGAGACTGCTCCGTCCAGGAGCGAGTGCGATCGAGAACGGCATGCTGGAGCTCGCCGAGGATGAAGTCGTCGAGGTGCAAGTCCGACATCTCCGTGGCGATCGTCACGAGGTCCTCGGATGAGTACAGTGGCGTCTGTGCGATCGCAGTCTCTGGATCGACGTCGTCGTCGAGTGGCTGGTGCGCCATTGACGGCGCGTGGTAGAAGAACGGGTTCGTGCTCGCGAGGATCCACTGCTGGTCGCTGATAGGTTGGTGCAGCGTGCTCGACGCTGCAGTTGATGGCGACGGCACTGCTATTGCAGACGGTCCTCGCACTGCTCGACGCGCCTCACGCTCGACCTCGTCGCTGTCGTCGAGTGGCGATGACAGCACGGACGACAGTGGCGACGACGACGATGGCGACGATGCGCTCGAGTCATTGACGTCATCTGCTGTGAGCGAGTCAAAGTCGTGGTCGCTTCGCGGACTCGGGAGCGACACGACGGTCTCAAACAGATGCGCGTTGTTGATCTGGTCGTCATGGCCAAACCACTCGAGCGGTCTAGCGTCGAGGCACAGATAGAGAAAGACATGGGTGAGTCCGTTGCGAGCGATCGTACGAGAGCTGTGAGGCGATGACAGTAGCAACCACACAAAGACGCACTTCTTGCGTCCAACAGTGTCTTGTCGCGTACTTTCGCCACTTGCAACGCGAGGCGATCGGTCGTCGCTGCCTGCCGCCCCTGCCATGTGCTGTGTGAGTTGCTCCTGGTTCCCAAACGACGACCACCGCCACGATTGCAAGCTGCTGCGATCAGCTGGTAGCGCGTACGCTCGCGTCGTGCGACTCACTGATGGGACATCAGTTGACGAGACACGTGGACTCGGCTGTTGGCGATGGCGATACGGTAGACCAGTGCCACGTCGTCCAGACGACACAGTGTGGTGCGAGTCGGTCGTGATCTCGATCCGGAACGGCGGTGGGACGCTCTCGTCGACATCCGCAAAGCCGTCGGTCTTTGGATCGTGGTTCACTTGATTGAGCGAGTACACGCTGTCGAGGCACCGGCGCGATGGCAAACGCGTCGACGCTGGGTCTTCTGGCGATGCGCTCTGCGTCGTAGGTGACGAGTCGCGTGCGAGCGTCGCTGCACTGCGCTTTGCCTTCGTCATGTACCGCGACGGTGGGCGCTCGGTCAGCGTCGCATCGATCGGTACGCTCGCAGTCGCACTGTGAACTTTCTTCTCGCGCGATGCGCGGTTGTTGTTGGGGCGGCTCGTGCTCGTGCCGCTTGGCGATGGTGACGCGAGGAAGCCGTTCGTGTCGACCAAGTGCGTCGGGAACGCGTGGCGCTGGCGAGATGGCGGGCGATCTGCGTGAGGTGACAGTGGGACGTTCACTGCCTTCACTGTGCGACTCGCTTTGACTTCGCGACGCACACGTGCGCTCGTGTCTTCGAGCGCCGCGTCGTCTTCGACAGTATGGTTGCTCTCGCGGCGCGGCAATGCGTTTCGATAGAGCCGTGCGCGCGCTAGCAGCATTGGTGTTGGCGCTACACGTGAAGGCGTCGCCGCTGCCTGCTCGTATGTCCAGTCGTCGATCCCACTCGACTCGGACGTCGCTACCTCTGGTCGATCGTAGCAAGACCTATCGTCGTAGTCATTATCAGGCTCGTGGCTGTCGTTGCTGTTGTTGCTACTGGTTGTATCGCTGCTGTAGCGCTCGAGCTGTGCGCGGCACTCGATGTGTGCGCGCGAGAGCAGTCGACTGCGCTCGAGCCGCTGCTTCGACGGTCGCAGCGCAGACGCTGACGACGTCAAGCTCTGTCGAGCGAGCGATACAGCCGCGATCTCCGGAGTGAGTGATGTTTGATCGCGCTTTGGTGTCGATGCGAATCGGCGATGGGGCGTCGCACTACCGCTGCTGGAGCTGCCCGACGTTCGCACTAGCGGCTGCATGCGCTGTGACTCGGCGCTTGCAATAGCACTCGCGCTCGACTGCTCAAAGCGATACACTGCGGCATCAGACGCTCGTGCGTGGTGGCGATGATGATGGCGTGTCGGCCGCGCGCTACTGCTGCTGCTAACCACATCGTCCCGCTCTGTTCGCGCACTTGCTTGCATCGACAACTCACTTGCTATGAGCGAGTCAGAGCCGCTCGTCAAGTCGGAGTCGTGCTTGCGGCGACTCTTCTTCGTCTTTGCAAGTGGCGTCGCCGAGAGTGCATCGAGTGCAGCGATACCAGTGTTCATAGCAGCGCTCGTGCGTGCGTCCTTGTACACGCGAGACAAGGCGAGATGGTGCGTGCGGGCGGATGTGATGCGTGCACTTGGCCAGCGTCGCAGTCCAAGTCGCAAGCGAGCGAAGTCTGGGAAGTCGTGAGGTCCCTCTCTCTATTTCCAGGCGCTTACAATGAAACGCACTCGCATCGATACGTCTCGCCGTGGTGGTGCGACGTGATGACCGCATGGCATGCGTGGACGAAGACACTGAGTGTCGAGACGCTTCCGCCGAGCGACCGCCAGCGGCTGTACCTGACAGCGCCGATATGGTACAACAAGTACCCGTACTGGCACTACCAGAC
>JAASFL010000658.1:0-14871 GCA_023333735.1 Globisporangium takayamanum
AGACGAGCGGTGCTTGAGTGAGCTGCCTGACGGAGTGTTGTGCACGACCAAGCGCAAGTGAGCAGTCGAGACGAGGCGAGAGCGCAAGCGCTGGACGTTTTGGAAACGCCTATCAATAGCATTGGACTTGCGTCGAGATCTATTGCAGTCCACAGGATCAGCTGGTCGTCTCTCGAGTATCATCAGCTCTAACACGCTTTGATGTCTGGATGCGAGTGGTGCATGTAGCGAGCGAGATCAAAGCGATCGAATGCGCCGAGCTCGACACGAGTGGAGTGTGATTGTCTCCAGAGGCGACTGCCTGTCTACGAGCGCAAACGCACACTGACCTCTCGATTGTCTTTGCTATCCATCCATCCTATTCCTACGTCCTATCTATCGATCATGTCGTTCTCAATACGACGTCCGACCTGGCGACGACGCACTCAGGCATCGTCCTGTGAGTCGACCGCGCGTTCGTGGCACGGAGCTCCAGGAGCTCGTCCCACGTGAACAAAAGCGGGTCGGTCACAGCGCCAAAGACGTTGATATCCAGCAGGTACACGCGGTGCTGCTTGTCGACGTAGACGTCAAAGATGAAGTCGGGGTCTGGGAACCAGGATGCACGAGGTGTGAAGAATGGAGAAGGTGGTGGTGGCTCTATATACGTGTGTGCATGAGGGCGAAAGCGAGGGAAAGAGGTGTGTGCTGTGCAGTAGCAAGCAGTCTACGAAAAGTGGATGTTGCGCGCATTGAAGCGCTCGAGGAGACTGCGTCACACAAGCAGGAGAGCGATCGCGAGTGTGAGCGACTACTTGCGATACAAACACACAGCGAGGTCCAGACAGACAGATAGAGAGAGAGACGTACGCGAGGAAGTCGTCCTGGTCCATCTTGGCGCCACGCTTGTCGCCAAAGCTCTCGATCGCGAGCACCTCTTCGACCACCGCCTTGATGTCAAACGAGCTGTCTGGGAGCTGATGCACAAGCAACAGCACACATACGACGCAAAAGCGTGAGCCTCCCACACGCACGCAACGCTGCGCGTACTAGACTGACTGGTCCTACGACGACGCACCTCGTTGTTGAGCGAGCAGTACGTCTTGTAGTTCTCGTCGAGGATCTTGAGGATCGACTTGGTCGTGAAGCACGAGTGCAGCGTCTTGTTCTTGCGGTTGAACACGATCTTGATCATGCCGTCCCACTCCGTGAAGTTCACAGGCGGCGGCGGGTTCCGCGGCTCAATGCGCACGACGCGCGACTCGACCTTTGGTGGCGGACGGAAGTTGTTGCGGCCGACCTTGAGGAGCTGGTCGACCTTGGCCAAGAGCTGCGTGTTCACTGAGAGACGGCAGTAGAGCTCGTCGCCTGGCTTGGCGCTCAAGCGCTTCGCAAACTCCTCTTGGAACATGATCACGGCGCACCGGAACATTGGACGGTGCGACAACAGCTTGAACACGAACGGCGACGAAATCTACACGCCCAGACGCGTGCGTTCACAGCGAGAGAACGGGACAACAAGAGAGCACGTGAGCAAGCGCGTCGAGCGCCGAGCTCGCTGCTGTGCAAAGCGATTCAAGACGCAAGCACTAGCGCATTGTGCAAGAGACAGCTAGCGGTACCTGGTACGGCAGGTTTGCCACGCAGACGTCGAAGAACGGGAGCTGCACTTTCATGACATCGCCGTGGATGATCTGCAAGTGGTTCATGTGCTCACTGTGTCATGGCACATCCATCCATACGTCGTGAGTGTGCTATCGTCACGATACAAACACACCAGATGCACAGCAGCAGCGCATGTCATCGCATTGCAAGTCGCCTGGACGTACGTGTTCTGCACACGCTTCTGCACTTCTGCAACCATTCGCGGGTCAAACTCGACAGCAACGACGCGCTTCGCTTGCTCGAGCAGTCGGATCGTGAGGTTACCGGTACCTGGACCGACTTCGAGACAGACGTCCGTGCCGCGGATCGCCGCTTTCTCGACGATCTGGTTCACGATCATGGGGTTCTTGAGAAAGTGCTGACCGAGCGACGTGTTTGGCGTCGCGAGCGTGCGGCCAAGCGCATTCTGCGCCGCGGCAGCTGTGCCGACGTTGCGGTGGCGCTTCTTGTTGTCCTTTGGCATGGTGTTGCTGGTCGTGTTGGTGCTGCTCTAGCTGTCGTGGAGCAGTGGTCAATGTGCAGTGATGATAGCAGCGGCAGCGATCGATGCGCTGCTTGTGCCTGCGACTGTGTGCGCCCAAGTAATGGCCAATGGTTCAAGTGATAGCCATCGGTTCATGGCAACAATAAAGTAGCTACTCACTATAACAAAATACGTCACATGTTGAATCATTTTGCACACTTTCAGCCAAAACTAGATTCTACAAATACAATTGTAAAGCTCCGAAGAAATTACGATTCTTTTTATTACGGCACTAGCTGTAGCAAGTCTTATAGCAAGTCGATGAAGATGCTGCTGCAGCACGTCGCTCGGCAACACCGACTTGCGCGCGCGCTCGTGCGTCCGAGTGCTGCGATCATCGCACTGCGGTTGTGTGCCCCACATTTGCATCACGCACTGCAAGCACAGCCACCTGCGCGTGTGTTCTCATCTTCAACTACAGCAGGGTTTCGCTGCAACGACTGCGGCGCGAGCTACGTCAAGTGGCAGGGGCAGTGCAGCTCGTGCAATGCGTGGGGTGCAGTCGCGCCTGCAACGCACGCTGCGCCGCTCTACCGCCAGTCGAACGCTGCGACGTTTGGCCACGGACACAAGAAAGCAAAGCAACACCACGCACACAGTGTTGCGTGGGCTGGCGCATCGAACAGCAGCAACGCAGACCATGCGATCGAGCAACTCGTGCTGCGCATGAACGAAGTGCAAGGCGAAGCTGTCGTCGAGCGCATCAAGCTCCCAGAGCGCGAGCTGGTACGTACAACGCTATGTTCAATACTTGACACAGTAAAGGATGAGAGAGAGGAAGAGAGAGAGCTGATGTCAATGCTGTCGCTACGCTAGAACTGGGTGCTCGGCGGCGGTCTCGTGCCTGGGTCGCTCACGCTCATCGCAGGGAACCCTGGTGTCGGCAAGAGTACGGTACGTTTGCGCGTTCGCTCTCGTGTCGCAGCGCGCTGGTGAAGCTCACAAGACATACTCTTGCTCATGGCACCTGTACAGCTCGCGCTCCAAGTCGCCAACATGCTCGCACATAGCAGTCACTCTGCCGCGTCTCGCGACGTGCTCTACGTCTCTGGCGAAGAGAGTGCGCTGCAGGTCAAGATGCGCGCCGATCGCTTAGGCGACGTCAGCGACGGGCTCTGCGTCGCGAGCGAGACGAACATTGATACGATCCTGCGCATGACCGAGTCGAGCGACAGTCGCAACAGCACAGACGATCGCTTCGCTGCTGTCGTCGTCGACTCGATCCAGACTGTGTACGCGGACGACATCCCGTCTGCTGCTGGGACTGTGAACCAAGTGAAAGAGTGCACGCTGCGGCTCTTGCGCCTCGCAAAGCAGCGCAGCGTGCCTGTCATTCTCATTGGCCACGTGACAAAGAGCGGCGACATCGCCGGTCCGAAAGTGCTCGAGCACATTGTCGACACGGTCGTGCAGCTCGATGGCGACCCAACGAGCGCGCGGCGGTTCCTCCGCTGTCAGAAGAACCGCTTTGGGAACACGAGCGAAGTCGGTGTGTTCAACATGACGGACGCAGGGCTCCAGCCGCTCGTGAACCCACTGCTGGCGTTTGTGACGACGTCGTCTGGAACGAGTGGGTCGCTCAGTTCGACCACGCAAGACAACGGCGATGAGGATGAGGACGACGCGGGCTTAGACGGCTCGTCGATCACGATTGCGATGGAAGGGACACGGCCGATCCCACTGGAGATCCAAGCGCTCGCGAACCGGTCGCAGCAGTTCCACAGCGTTGACGGCAAACCCAGTGGCGCGTCGTTTGCGCGCGTGCGTGGCGTTGGCGTCGCGTTCGACAAGCTCCAGCTCCTGTTTGCTGTGATGGAGAAGCGCGCAAAGATCTCGTTCCAGAGCCAGAGCGTGTTTGTGAACGTCGCCGAGGGCTACACGATCCAGGAGCCAGCTGCCGACTTGGCACTCGCGGTTGCGCTTGCGAGCTCCGTGCTGAGTCGTCCTGTGCGGCCGCGCACTGTGTTTCTCGGCGAGATCGCTCTGTCGGGCCACTTGCGGCCAGTGAAGATGCTCGCGTCGCGCCTCGCTGCTGCTGCGAAGATCGGCATGAGCGTCTGTGTGATCCCGCGCGTGCACTGCGAAGAGACGCAAGCTGCGCTGCGCAAGTTGGACAGCAGCAGTGGCATGACGATCATTGAGGCGCCGACTTTGCTCCAGGCGCTCAAGATCGCGCTCCAGGCAGACGACCGTGACGCTGACGAAGATGGCGATGGCGATGATGATGACGCACAGCACAGCAGCGGCGGCGGTGGGGACAGCTAAGTACGCGTACACACATGTATTTATGTGCAGAGCGCGCGTGTCTATCGGACGCTCGGGGCAGCACCAGTGAAGACCGGGCAGGCGAATGACGTCAGCAGCAACCGTAGGCTGCAGAGTCAATCAGTCTGCTCGTCCAGTGATTCGTCGGTTTAGTGGTCACGCTAGCAGTTGATCGTCCAGTGATATGCCACGCGCTCACTTGCGCATGCGCTTTTGGAAGCCAGTGCTCTTGTTGTGCACGAGCGCGTCGAGTGGGAGGTGGAGCTTGTCTTCGAGCGCCAGTGTCGATCCACTGCTGCTACTGCTGCTCGGAGGTGCTTTGGTCTTTGCGAACTTGTTGGGAGCTTTGACGACCTTGGTACTGCTCGCATAGTGTGGCTGACGCGTCGCTCCAAGCACTTTGCTGCTGGTGGTTGTCGTCACTTTCGGACCGATGATGCGACCATTGATCACGATCGTCTTGTTGCTGCTCGCCTGCACTTTGCCGTGCGGTCGGTACGTCGTGTGGAGCTTCTTGGGGTTGATCTGTGCAGTAGCAGTAGTGGCGGTGGTGGTCGTAGTGATAGGATACGAACGAGGCAAAGAGAGAGAGATGGTCACGTGGTGGCTATGGGGAGTGGCGAATCGCAGGAAAAGACGCGAGCAGTCGCACATGTGCTTGCGCAGATTGCTGCGCTTTGTCGACCGTGATCCCGACTGTCAGGTGCACAGAGAGATAGAGAGAGAGAGTGAGTCAAGAGCACGTGAACGCGTGTGCGCACACACACGAGAGAAGAGCGAGATCACGTACGGGTTTTCTGGAGCGCGTCGATCTGGTGGTCGTTGAACGCGCCGCCGGTGTTCAGTTTGCGCTCGTAGAACTTGCGCAGAGCCTCTTCCTTGTTCGAGACGATCTTGCCGCCGAGCCACGGGATGCGGCGGCCCGTGCTGCTCGCAGTGATCGGCACCGAGCTCGCCTTCACGTGCGACAGCACGACGACCTTTGTCATGATGCTGCAGATGGAGCTCTTGCCAGTTGCTCTTGCTTTGCTCGAAAACGCACAAATGCCGCCGAAATGTAGAAACTCGGGGGTCATTTCGTGAATTTCAGCGCCAGAAACTGACTTTGTTGAGCTAAACGATTCGAAAGATCAGTAGTAGTAATGTAGACACAATCGAATGTCGATGAAAGACTCGCAAATACATACAGCGACAAAAGCGAGGGACACCTTCACACCAGTCTGTCAAACGCATTTGGAATGGCTCCGAAGACGCGGCGCAATGGTGCTCCTGCAGCAGCAGCAGCGCCGTCGATGTCGCTCGATGAGCCCAATGTCGAAGACCTCGTGCAGCCGCAGCAGCGCATGAAGACATTCAAGAAAGAGAATGGCGTTGCGGACACTAGCAGCAGTAGCGATGCTAGCATCCACAGCTTTCAGCGACACAACGAAGCAGTGCACGACTTTGACATGAAAGCACTGCGCGATGTGCGCATCCACTTGTTGCGGTGGTACGACGCGCACCGCCGGAAACTACCGTGGCGAGGCGATCCGCCGCCGTACCTCACGACTGCAACGCACACAAAGCAGACAACAGCAGGCGCAGCAACAGTAGTAACGAAGAAGAAGCATGGCGCAATGGACGCATTCGTTGCTGTGAAAGTCAAGTCAGAAGACACTCTGGAGCTCCAGGATGGCGTGACGAGCACTGACGATCAACGTCAGCAGCAGCACTGTAACGACACGTCTGAAGCAAACGATGCCGCGAGTGCGAGCAACGACAAGCCACCTCGCAAAGTGTCGCCGTACGAGACGTGGGTGTCGGAGATCATGCTTCAGCAGACGCGCGTGGACACGGTCGTGGACTACTTCGTGCGCTGGACCGACAAGTTCCCGACCGTCGACGCGCTCGCACGCGGCAGCGAAGAGGTGTGTGCGTCTGTATGTGTCTGTGCACCAACTGCTGCGCACTCGGCTTATTGTCTCTCGTTCGCTCTCCATCCTGTGTCCTCATCTAGGACGTCAATGCGCTCTGGGCTGGACTGGGCTACTACCGCCGCGCGCGGATGCTCCACTCTGGCGCCAAGTACGTCGTCGAGAACTTTGGCGGCGAGCTCCCGTCGACGATCGAGCAGCTCCTGACGATCCCAGGCATCGGTCCTTACACTGCGGGTATGCATCGGCATTGAGCACGTGACCTCTCTGGCTGATGAACAAACTGACTAACAGCTCTATGTCGTGTGATGGCGCTAGGTGCGATTTCGTCGATTGCATTTGGGAACCGCGAGCCTCTCGTCGATGGCAACGTCATTCGCGTCCTCGCACGTCTACGCGCAGTTGGCGCGGACCCCAAGAACAAGCAGCTCATCAAGTTCTCATGGTACCGTCAGTGGTCTTGATCTGCTGACTGACTCTGTGGGACGTTGCTTGTACTGACGCTCACTTGCTGTTCGTGATGCCTTTGTGTACGACAGGAAAGCAGCGGGTGAGCTCGTTGAAGAGTGCGAGCGACCAGGAGCGCTCAACCAAGCGCTCATGGAGCTCGGTGCGACTGTCTGTACGGTCCAGGTACGGCTCTGCCGCGATGCTCTGCTGTTCCAGTTAGTCGTGCGCGCGTGACGTCTTGAGCACATCTGACAGACACTCGTGTATGCTATAGAACCCCGAGTGCGCTCGGTGTCCCGTTCGCTCGTCCTGCTTGGCGTACGAAGAGGCTCAGTCGCCAGCGACAGCCAAGCAGCAGCAGCTACAGGACAACGCTGCGAGTGACTGCTCGCTCTGTGACTTGAGTCGCTACGACGAGTGGAAAGCGTCGCTCACAGAGGTGCGTGAGCCTTTCTCTCACACTATTAAGGCACTGCTACTCCAGTCTGTCGCTGACGCCTCAGACGCCTGTGTGGCTGTGATGACACTGTCACTAGGTCACCAAGTACCCGCTCAAAGCGAAGAAAAGCGACTCGAAGCACGAAGTCATCTGCGTGTCGGTCATCTCGTACGAAGACTCGACCACTCACGCTAGCAGTTCCAGTCGCAGTGGTGTCAGTAGCGACGCGAAGAAGTGCAAAGCCGCAAAGGACGATGTGCCTCCGACCTGGCGCTTCCTCATGGCCAAGCGACCTGATGAAGGGCTCCTCGCTGGTCAGTGGGAGTTCATCCACCACAAGGTACGCACAGCAGCTCATCTGATTATCTATCAGTATGGCTGTTCACTAAGTACGCACTCTGTGGTCATCATCATGAGCAGGTCACTGATGGCGAGCAGATCCCAGCGTTCGCGCAGCGCAAGACGCTCATGAACACGCAACTCGCTAAGTTGCTCGACAACGACGCAGTCGCGTCGATCAAGACGAGTCGCACAAGCAGCAGCAGCAGCGTCCAGCGCCGCGACCTTGGCGAGCTCACGCACATCTTTTCGCACGTGAAGCACCACATGGGCGTTGAGCACGTGCACTTTGCGGCTGAGCCAGCACTGCTATTGCGCTGTCGTAGCTTTGCGACGACGATGACTGCAGATGGCAGTAGCGATGATCCGCCAGCACCGACGATCCGGTGGATGACTACACACGAGATGACGCAGCTCGGCATCACGACTGGCGTGAAGAAGATCCTGAGTCTCGTCGCGAATGCGTCTGCTGCGTCGTCAGGCATATCTGCAGCTCCGACAAAAGGTCCAAGTGGTGCATCGAGCAAACAGCCGCGGAGCCGTGCATCGAGTGCATCTGCTTCTGCGCCAAAGCGCATGAAGACATTGACGAGTTTCTTCAAAAAGTAGATTCGTATGTTCATACAAATGCCAAGTACATTTCCTTTGTGATTCTAGCGCAGTCGTACGTCGCTCGGTCGTGTGAGAACATTCGTTCAGTGCTGACAGAAATACAGCGCGACGTCCGGCCGACTGCCTGGCAGCAGCAGAGCGAAGCGCTCGCTCGCGCTGAAGAGAGAGAGAAGACTACTGTAGCGGCGGTGCTCGTCATGGGGCAGAGCGGCGAGACAGCAGTCGCAGCAGCAGCACGCACGGCAGTCGCACTGCAAGTCGATCCGCTCCCAATGGCAGCAGTCTCGCCTGCAACAGCCGCTGCAGCGTCCGTCGCAATGGCGTACAACAAAGCGACTGAGCGGCGCCAAGAGCCGCTGCTACCGACCGACACAGTGATCTATTTTCGCAAGCTTGTCGCAGACGACATTGACCAAGTGCGCGCGCTGCATGAGACGTGGTTCCCAATCCGCTACAACCAGGTATGTGTCTATGTGTGTTCTGCATGGCATCATCCATCGCTAGCGTGTGTATATCACTATCGCTGCTCACGGAACGTATACTGCTCACTACATACGTACCAGTCGTTTTACGATGGAGCAGCAACGGGGCTCTGGATGGAGACTGGCGGTCCGCTCTTCACTCAGCTCGCTGTGCAAGTCGCTCCGCCGCGCTCGCTCGTGCCACTACCTCACACGAACGGGTTCATGCACCCAAGACAAGCTCAGATGCAGTCGCCGCTACGGCCCAATCGCGAGTACATCCTCGGTGCAGTGACTGCGAGCACGCTCCCGCTCACGAAGATCGAAGACCCAGAGCTCATTGCCGCGGACGACACCGTCCACACGCACGTGATGTACATCCTCACGCTCGGCTCGCGCTCGTCAGTGCGGCGAAAGGGCATTGCCTCGGCACTACTGCAAGCGTGCATTGACCACGCAGGTCGCCAGCCGCAGTGCGGCGCAGTGTACTTGCACGTGAAGGCCGACAACGTGAGCGCACTGCGGTTCTACGAGAAGAACGGCTTCCAGAACTTGCGCTACTTGCAAGGTGCGTATGTGGCAGCGCACGCTTCCGCGTCGTCTGACAGGAGTGAGAGACGCTGGAACTGACTGTCTCATCCTCGAACTTGTGCGTGTGTGTGGACTAGACTACTACGTGATTGACGGTGTGCGGCACGATGCGTACCTGTACATTCGCTACGTGAACGGCGCAGGGCCGCAGCCAGGCTGGCTCGAGATGATTGCAAGGTACGCAACGCTGCTTCAATACCGCTAGATGAGCCAAGAGCCAAGAGCTGAGGACGGATGGCGCATTGTATGTTCATGTGTTTGCTAGACCGCTGCTCGCGTTCTTCTCGCTGGCGTCGTCGGGCTGGCGGAAGCTCGTTGACGGACTCGCAAGCGCTGACGACGACGCACAGAGTGAGCACTCAAAGTCGCTCGCGACACTCACAAAGGCCAAGGACCCGAGTCCTGCGTCGTATGTATAGTAATGACGGAATCGAGGACGCTAGACATGCCAGAGTGATCGAGTGTGCCGTCACCGTCTCTCTCTCTCTCGTTGTTCTGTGACTGTGGTTCTGCTAGAGCCTGATCATGAACATGCACGCGTAGTGAGCTTGAGCCACTCTGTTGTTAACACTGCCGAGGTAGAGCCAAGGATAGCAACGATGTCCGTTTCACGACAGTGGGTGGCTGCTGTCGCTTCACATCGCTTCACAACCGACAAGGTGACAGACACCCAGTCAGACACACTCGCACACGTAAGAGCTCGAAGCACCATGGACTTTGAAGGCTTGCTCGATGAAGTCGAAGGTGTGATAGGTGGGAGCTCCACGACACGCAAGCCGAGCTACAGCTCTGCGACACATTCGTCGTCGTCGTCGTCGTCTGCGTTCTCGTCCACCAAACCATCTGCGAGCTCGTTCATGACGTCGAAAGCTCGGAGCTCGTCACGCGTACGTCTCGCGCTTGTATCTCTTGCGTGTCCTGCGCTCGCAACGTCAGAGCAAGAGCTCACGACTGCGAACTGATGCAACAGAATGACATTGATGACCTGCTCGACATGTTCGGTGACGACAGCAGCGAGCCAGTTGCAGTGCACCCTTGCAATCGGAGCAGTAGCAGCAGCAGCGCACAGTCGAGAGGCGCGTCGTCTTCGTCGTCAGCAAGCAAAGACGAGTTCCAGACTGGCGGCAAGAAGAAGTGAGCGACTGCTGAGTGCTCCGGTATAGTGGCTAGCTGGTCGAGTTGCTAATGACTGAATGTGGATGTGCATCAGGTGTTCGCAGGTCCTGCTCGATGGCGAGCACGCAAAGCGCGGTGTGAACACAGCGCTGTCGTCTCACAGGTAGAGAGAGTGTCGCGTCCTCACACTCGACGAGCGTGCTGGCGCAATGCTCGCACACTCTTGCTCAACTCGTGCTGCTGCTGTGTCTATGACGACAGCATCTGCTCAACCTTGCGCTGCAACGAGTGCGACTTCACGGTCGTGCAGTTCCTCGGCAAGTACGCCGTCGCCACGCAGTTCATCGTGTGTCTGGTTGCTGTGGCGTCGCTCATAAGCAATGATGCGATCGACTATGCGACTCACATCGATTGATGTACATCTTTCGTGTGCCTCGGTGCTACTACCTCTCACTGTGTAGGAAGTGGAACGCGAGTGCCGACTACATGTTCTTCCGCGAGAACGTACCAAACGAAGCGAAGCTCCGTGTCAAGATGGACACTGCGCCGGGTACAGACAACCGTCGATCTGTCTCTTGCTAGTTGAGAGCGCAGCTACTTACACCACATGTGCACCTCTCATGATGCCTGCAGGCGTCGTCGCGTACGCGTGTCAGTGCAAGTGGCTCTCAATCGACGTGCAGACGCGCGTCGACAGCTGCCGCGTCAAGTGGTCGTGCGCAGGACACTAGGTCACTCGGCACTCTGCATCTCACTCCACGACACTCACGCTCGCAGCAGTAGCACACACGCAGCTCAGACAGTCTGACGCCTCGACAGGCTCTGGTCATGGCGGATAAATACCACTGATACGTACGATGCCATGACGGCGATGCTGTCTCTCTCTACTACGACTGCCTCTACGACTACGACGAGCTCTCTATCACGACTGGAGCTTGAGCTTTGGCTGCGACGCCACTTCTTCGTCCATGATCGCCTGCAATGCACGCGGCGAGAGCTCGCGCATTGGCGATGACGACTGAGGATGGTGGTTCACGCTCTTCCCGAGTCGAAAGAGCTGGCTCCAGACTGTAAAGACTGCATCTGGCGACGTCGTGGACCCGAGTGCGCACTTGTAGAGCAGTGACTCGATCATCTGCGTAGGACGTAGCAGCACAAACAGCCGTGAGTATGTCAACAAGGTCGTCCGTCAGTCGCTGACACTGTGACGATCCAACAGACGTACTGCAATTGCTGCTTTGGACGAGAGGCTCCACTGGAGAATGCGGTAGCTCCAGTACACGACTAGGAGCGGATGGAGGTACCGGTGCTCCATCAGGAACTTCTGGATGTCGTTCCAGTACAAGTCGTCGGTCCGCGCGCTCTCGAGCTCGTACGGATCGTACGCTGCGCAGCCAAACACTGTGCTGCCGTCAGTGCCATCGCCACTGCTGCTACTGCGCTGGGGCTCGACCCCAAACTTGGTGTTCGTGCTGATCCACGACGGCAGCACGACACTATGCGCGTCCCTATGGACCACGAGTCCGCCAGTCGTGGGTTAATCAATCAGCCTCGAGAGCATTGCAAGCCCATAGCAGCAGCATCCTGCTACACATGACGATGGACGTACAGTGACGATGGCAGCGCGAACGACGAGAGCGCTTCGAGTGGGTAGCACGTTGCGAAGCGCAGTGGCGCTCCGTGCAACTGTGACGCTGCACTGCGGTGCCGATGCTGCGTCGCCGTCCAGAGCGCGAGGTACAGCGCATAGTCGCGCTCGCGACCCAAGTGCGTCAGTGCGCGAGACCGCATGACCTAACATCATGAAACACAGTTGATGAGTGCGAGGTCATCTGTGCACAGGCGTCTGGTGGACGACAGTGCGACGTACCTTGAGCATAGCGACTCGCTTGCGTTCGTAGGGCGTCCGACACGGCAGAGAACTCGTGATCGTCGACGTGATCTGGCGGATCACGTGTCCAGCGAACAGCGTGCCGTGGCGAATGAACGGCAGGAGACTCAGCACGCCTTCGCCCTACGCAGCGTCAGAGAGCGTTAGGACAGCTGCTCACACATCTGACATGATGAGAGCATAGACGTATGGATGGACGTACCTGGAGCTCGGCTTGAATCGCTGGCTGGTCGCTCGACTCGGCGAGCAAGCGATCGAGCTTCTGGAGCGCGTCCATCTCGCCGAACGGCGCCATCTCTGGACTGCTCTGTCTGTTGAGTGCGTCGACGATGCGCCAGTTCACTTCTTCGAGCTCCAGCTCGCGCAGTAGGCGCGTGAATGCCTCGCGCTTTGGTACCGACGCTTCTGGACTTGACAACGTGCGTGCTGCAGTCTCGATCGATGTGAACGCAAACGCCTCGCTGCCATGGGGCGACTGGACGTACTCGTTGTACGCACTAGTGAAGACGTCTTCGCTCGCAAACGGTTCGCCTGGCGCGAGCGATCGCTCGACGACTGCGAGACGCGACTGAATCGGCACGCACGAGTCCGAGTCGATCGTTACGAGTCCCCACGACGATGACGATGGCGTTGCGGCTAAGAACTGTGCGAGTTGCTCAACGTCGCGGCTCGCACTAAAGTCCCACGAGTCGTCTGTCACGACGACGTACGGCGAGAACGCGTCCAAGAGCCGGAAGAGCGGAAAGCCGTCTGATCCAGTCGACACTGTGGACTGCGGCTTCTTTGGCGCAGTCGAGCCAGTCACGCCGACAAACGGCACTCCGGCTTGGTCGAACTGTTGCCGCACGTCGGCGAACGACCAACGCGCGAACGCATCGTGTGCACTCGCTGCATGGCACGTCGGGTACACGACTGCAGACGGCACAAGACAGATTGTCACGACTGCGACGCCCAGACGCTGCGCGAGGTACAGCGCCGTCTCGAGCGCAAAGTTCCCATGTGCTGCACGCAGCGCCGTGCGCATCCAGTAGAGCACACACGGCGGTGTCGTGCGCGTGCGTGCACAGTACGCTGCAACGTCTGGAGCTGGGAGGTACTTGACCGAGCGGCGCGCTGCCAACTCGGCCGGCCAGTGCTTGCAGAGAGTTGCAAAGTTTTCAAGCGGTGATGTGACAGAGAGCTCGGCACTCGAGCCGCTCGTGTCTGCTTCTGTTGCTATCGTAGCCGTCGTCGCAACCGAGTCGCTGCGACTTAATCGCGTGCGCTCGTCAGCCATGGCGACGTCGTCATCTTCGCCGTTCTCCAGCTCGCTTCCAAAGAGCAGACTCATGAGCTCGCCCTTTGCCACGACCTCATCGACCGATGGAGCCGAGTCGACTGACCACTGGTCCATCGACTCGCTCGCAGGTGCGCTCAGTGGCGCTTCGCTACCAGAGCCAGCTGCAACGACACTGACGACTGCTGGACTCGGTGGCTCGACGACCTCGTGTATCTTTGCAGTCATTGCTGCGGCTGCTGTCTCCTCTGCCTCAGTGCGTTCGACTGCTAGTGGTGGACTACTCGATCTAGGAGCAGGAGACGGCGCATCGACTGTACACTCTGACTGGATAGGCGGTTGCTGTGTGCGAACGTCAGTGTCTGCGTCTGTGCTGGCGATGAACGCGTCTAGACTCGGCTCTTGCGAGCACTCGAACGGACGTTCGAGCTGCTCGTCTGTCAAATTGGCAGCCCGCAAGTCAGTGCGACGCAGTGCTCGACATGAAAAGAGCGAAGTAGTGTACGTACCTGTGTGGCCCAGCGGCGCGTGCTCTTGCTCGCTTGCAAAGAACGCGTGGATCGCATCGAGCTGAATGGCGTAAATAGTACGAGCAATCCGCACACAGTGTCAGACTTTGTAGCGCTCCACCACCACTATCGTCACGCGAGCTCAGGTCACGCAACAGCGATGTCAACATCAGCTGGACACAAATGTGACACAGTGCGCGATGTAGAAAGCCACACACACATATATATATGTACGTGCACACGGATGGACGCGGACGCACCATGCCAGGCGAGAGTGGCGCTTCGTGCCGATCCAGGACGCGAATGAAGTCTCCAGACTGCGTCGGAAACAGCCGCAGTCCGACGTCTGTGCTCACATTCTCGCTCTGCAAGCGCTGCTGCTCGATCGCCTGCAGTGCGTCGAAGATCGCAGCTTCGGCAGCTGCTGCGAGCTGCACGTCGTCGTCGTCCTCCTCCACGCATCGACCATCATGCTGATCATGAGCTGCCATTTGCCAATTTGGACGAAAGAGCAACTCTGTTCTGCTACAAACTGAGTGATAGTGATATTTAGGAGTAAATACCATTCAAAGTGATAGTGACACAATCAAGGATCTGGAGGCTATCACGAACATGGTGACCGTCGACTCGGCCATGGAGCGAGCTCATTCACAGCGTGTCTGGGCAGGATCTCTATCACCACCATGTCGTACACGTACATGTGCGCTCCATGAGGCTTGTTCGCCAAGAGCGTTCTCGCCACCACAAGCACAAATCAGGTCAGGTCTCGATCATGTGAGTGAGTGTGGGTGGAAATCAGGCAAGAGACCGCCTTGAGGGGAGCGCTGGAGGCATTGGCGCAC
>JAASFL010000659.1:0-14833 GCA_023333735.1 Globisporangium takayamanum
GCGACCGGCGCCGAGGAGCCGACAGAGGCGCGAGCTCTCTTGGATGATCTTCGGGTGTTTCGTTCGCACCATTTGCTTGCGCGCGGCCGTGATGCGCTCTTCGAGCGACGCCACGAGCGGCGCGATCACAGACACGGGCGTCTGAGAACAGCGCCAAGTCGGATCATGCCCAGCGTCAGTGTCGAGAGAGCAGACGCCGGAGCAGCTAGCTCCACAGATGAACACGAGCCGTAGTGCTAGGACAGTCACACACACTTGACCTTACTCAACACAATGTCCATGGTTGCTTTGCAGTCCCCCTAGTAGTCTATCAACGTGCTCGCGGCTTTCTCTCTGTGGACGTGGTAGTCTTAGCCAAAGTGCAGAAAGATCTGGAGTCGCCGGTCGCCTTCGTCACGCACGCGCTCGTACGGCCACCAGTCAAGCAAGAGGTTCTGCATCGCAATCGCAGTCTGCGACGTCGACGCGTGCTGCATCGCTGCGTCAGTCAGTCCAAGACGGCGACACGTCTGGAGCCGCGCTTCACCAAACTGGCGCGCGAGCACGGACCGCACGCGCGCAACGTCCGTTTGCTGCCAGCGCGTAAAGACATTCAGCGACACGTCACCGCTAGTGCTGAGCGGTGGTGTCTGTGCCCGCTGAGCAACGAGCGTCTTGTACGCCTCTGTTGCGCCGACGAGGCGATGCACGAGGTCGTCGAGCGCGCGGTTGCGCACTGGGAGGCCGGTGACGTCGCTGCGGCACTGCGGACACGAGAGCGACGCGCGGAACCAGCTCGTGACGCACAGACCGCAGAACGTATGGGAGCACGGCAGCGTGACGCTCGCGTGGAAGTACTCAAAGCAGATCGGACACATCATGCACCGGTCCTGGTCGTCGAGCTCGTCGAGACGTCGACTGCGCTTGCGCTGCTGCACTGCGTCTTCGACGTCTTCCATCGGTGCGTCGCACGGCTCAGCAGTGCGTCGTCGCTCGTTGCTGTCCCGTCGGTGTCGCTCGCGCTTCGTTGCGACTGTGCTGCTCGTGTGTTGCGCTGCGTGGCTCGACAGTGCTGTTGTCCTCGATGGCGGCGGTGTCTGGAAGCCGGGACTGAGGACTGGAGGAGGCGCTGCAGCTGTTGCTGTTGTGCGTACGATAGGTGCTGTAGATGTGGTAATAGGTGCAGGAGCAGCAGTGACTGTAGGCGTTCGTGTGCGAAGCGGTGGCGTCGCTATCGCTGCTGCTGGTGCGGGTGCAGCGAGCTCGAGATCGTGCGTGTCGAGCATCACAGACACAGCGGAGCAGTCGTCGTGCAAGAACGAGAGCACGAGACGCGCACCGTGACGCATCGCAGACGCCAAGACGAGCTCGTCGCCGTCGTGGAGCTCGATTGAGCCGCCAGTTGGAGCGTCGACGCCATTGAGCGACGTACCGTTCATGGCTTCGAGGTCCTGGAGCACCCAGCGCGTGGGCTTTGCGTCGAGCGATGCGGTGACTGGCGAAAATGCATCGGTCGGTTCGTCGCGCGTCGCGTCGCGCACTGGAAAGATGCGGACGTGGAGCTTGCTCACAGTGCGCGTCTTCGCAGTCGTTGGGATGACGACGTCGCTGCGGCGGCTCCGACCGATCGTAAATGCGCGCGAAAATTGCCAGCGCGTACGTTGTGCTGTAGCTGCTGTTGTAGCGGATGGCGGTGTCGCGATGTGTGTATTCGACGCTGGCGCTGGCGTTGTCAGTGGCCTCGCAGCAATGAGCACAGTCGCAGCGTCTCGCTCGTGGAGCGCAGGCGACGCGCGGCGCGCCATCATCTCTCGCGCGCGAACCATCCCTGTGCCAGTTTGCTTGCTTGCTGCTGCTGGAATTGCAAGAGCGCCGACCTTCTGCAGTAAAAGTCGGTACCGAATTACATGGATTGAAACATTCCAACTCGGTACCGGATGTTGCATCTTTAGATATACTCGTCGAATATAAGTGAATGTTTGTTTTATTGCAAATAGCGTACTGAAAAGGTACCCAAAAGGGCATCCGGGTTGATCTTCCCAATATGCTGCAAGGGGCGTCTCTGTCTACATCCCCGAGTTCGTTTGTTACGCTGTATGCCTTCACATGTGCTTTTTGTACTCGTGGTGTTGTTACGTAGAGCTGCAAGCGCTGTGAATGCTCACGGACGGCATTGATGTCGTCGCGCGAGCAAAAGCAGTCAAATTCCATCAATAGCCAGCCATGTTCTTCAATCCATCAAAATGAGTCAATAGAATCAAGTAATTCGCACTATTGAGATCAAATTGTTGATCCCTTGTTTTCATCACTACGGACATCTGAGTGTTGGTCGCGAAAGTGATTCACAACCCACGTATCGCTTTAAAGAGGGATCGAGAGGGAGAGCTCTGCCTATTGTTAGTCTGAAAGAAGCGCCGCCAGCGACCAACGGGAGCACGCAGCAGAGAAGCTCGCACACACACGTCGACCGACGCACGCAGACACACACACGCCTGCACGCAATGAGCAAAGCCATGATCGGTCTCGAAGATGGCTGGGACCAAGAGATCAAGCCGAAAGCCATCGACGTGCTCCTCGCGATCCTCGACAAGGGCTTTGACAAAGTCACGACGTCGCCGTTCCCGCCAAACTCGTTCATGCCGATCTACACGACGTGCTACAACATGTGCACGCAGCGCTCGCCGTACAACTTCTCGGAGCAGCTCTACGAGCGCCACGGCAGCACGTTTGACACGTACCTCGCCAACAACGTGCTCCCGAGCCTCGAGCGCGCGCACGACGAGTTCTTCTTACAGGAGCTTGTCAAGCGCTGGCAGAACCACAAGCTCATGAACAAGTGGATGTCGCGCTTTTTCATGTACCTCGACCGGTACTACGTGAAGCACCACTCGCTCCCGACGCTCGATGAAGCGGGGCTCCAGAGCTTTGATCGCGTCGTGTTCCAGAAAGTCAAAGGTCGCGTGAAGTGGGCGATGATCGAGCTCATTGAGAAAGAACGGAACGGGGAGATCATCGACACGACGCTCATGCGCAACTGCGTCGAGATCTTCGAAGTCATGGGCATGAAGTCGCTCGATGTGTACCAGACGCAGCTCGAAGCGGAGCTCGTCGACGTGAGTGCGACGTACTATGAGCGCAAGTCGAAAGCGTGGCTGAGCGAAGACTCGACGCCCGTGTACTTGCAAAAAGTCGACGATGCGCTCCAGGGCGAGCGCAGTCGCGTTGCGCGGTACTTGCACAAAACGACGGAGCCAAAGCTGATCAAGCGCCTCGAAGCCGTGCTGCTCGAAGTGCCGCAGAAGGAGCTGATTGAGCGCGAGAACTCGGGCGTGATCGCGCTGCTCAAGTACGACAAGCTCGACGACCTCGCGCGCATGTACCGCCTCTTTGCGCGCATCAAGAACGGCTTGGAGCCGATCGCGGACTTGGTCCAGAAGCACATCACGGCTGTCGGGAACGACATTGTCGAGAAGCGCGCGAACGCCGTCACGAGCGGGAACATCAAGGACGCGAGCTCGGACCCAACGTTCATCAAAGACATCTTGACGATCCACGACAAGTTCCGGAGCATCGTGAACGACCAGTTTGCTGGCAACGCGCTGTTCCAGAAAGCGCTGAAGGAAGCGTTTGTCGAGTTTGTGAACAAAGACGTCGGCCCAGACAGCTCAGCGAAGCTCATGAGTACGTTCTGCGACCGCATCCTCAAGACTGGCGGCGAGAAGCTGAGCGACGAGCAGGTCGAGGACTACCTCGAAAAGGTCGTGTTTGTGTTCTCGTACTTGACCGACAAGGACCTCTTTGCGGAGATCTACCGGAACCAGCTCGCGAAGCGCTTGCTGAACCAGCGCTCGGCGTCGAACGACGCAGAGGTCCAGATGATTGGGAAGCTCAAGCTCCGCTGCGGTGCGCAGTTCACTGGCAAGATGGAAGGCATGATGAACGACTTGGCGATTGGAAGTGACCACCACCAGGAGTTTGAGGCGTTCTTGAAGAACCAGCGCAGCACCGAAGCTGCGACGAGCGTCGGGACGATGGAGTTCAGTGTCCAAGTGCTCACGACCGGCTACTGGCCGTCGTACAAAGCGCTCGAGATCACGATGCCGCCGCAGATGGTGCGCTCGATGAACTTGTTCAAGGTCTACTACGACTCGAAGACGAGCCACCGCCGTTTGCAGTGGATCCACTCGCTCGGGAACGCAACGGTACGTTTGGCTTGCTTGTGCGCTGTCTCTCTCTGTCTAGCTGGCGGTCTTGAGGTATCGCTAGTGCCTGGAGCTCACACAGTTGCATGGTCTTGCTGCTGCTGCCTCTGTAGATCCGCGCAAACTTCCCAAAGAAGAAGTGGTACGACTTGCAAGTCACGACGCTCCAAGCCGTCGCGCTGCTGCTGTTCAACGACGGCGAAGGCGCGCTGTCGTTTGAAGCCGTGCGCGAGTCGCTGAACCTGTCGGTCGACGTCGTGAAGCGCACCTTGCACTCGCTCTCGTGTGGCAAGTACAAGATCTTGGCGAAGCTCCCAGCTGGTAAGACGATCGCTGCGACCGACAACTTCCAAGTGAACAAGACGTTTGCGTCGCCGATGCGCAAGATCCGCATCCCCATGGCGTCGCTCGAAGAGAGCCACAGCCAGAAGAACGTTGAAGAGGACCGGAGTATAGCGATCGAAGCTGCGATCGTGCGCATCATGAAGGCGCGCAAGACGCTGCAGCACCAGCAGCTCATCTCGGAAGTCCTGAGCCAGCTCGCGTTCTTCAAGCCGAACCTCAAGGTCATCAAGCGCCGGATCGAAGCGCTCATTGACCGCGAGTACCTCGAGCGCGACCCGGACCAGGCGAACACGTACCGCTACCTCGCGTAGACGCGCGTCGTTCAGTGCAAGCATCGACCACATGCACTTGTGTGTATGCGACGCTTGCATGTACAGCATGCACGACGATCGCCTAGCTCTCTCCTCTCGCCCGCTCGCTCACTCACACGTGCGCACGCCCGAGCACCTTCGGATGATACACAACATGGCTTGGATTTGGATTTGCCTCACGCTCGTGGCTCTAGGACGCCACACTCTGTCTATCAACTGTCTGTCTGTTGTCTCTGTGTGTGTCTTGCCATGAGCGACCGACCTGACAGACTACAAGGCGCGTTCATTGTCGATCTCGCTCACACACCTCTCGCCTTCTTCGATCGACAGCTGACAGAAGACACGAGCGACGGCACCAGCACCTCACGGCTGCTTCTTGAAGAACCGGTTAAGCGCTGTCGGTGCGCTCTCGGCCTTGGCGCTCCACTCTGCCTGCTGCTGCAGCCGCTCTTTCCGCTTCTTCTGGTTCTCGACCGTCTCGCGGAACTTCTCTTTCTGCACGTCCACGACGTTCTGCTGTTTCTTGCGCAAGCGGCGCGACGGACGGTTCCGCCCGCGCATTTTCTTCTTCGGCTTCGCTGCGTCTGCGAGTGCGTTCGCGCGCTCCATCTTCTGGATCTTGGACTGCTGCTCGACTGCTGGGTCGAGGTCGACGCGGCCGATCGCCGTTGGGTCGAGCGTGATCATCTCGGGACGGAGCTTCTCGAGCAACGCGCGGACTTCGGACTCGCCGCGCTGCTTTGCGTTCTCGTACGGGTTCGCTTCGAACGTATCGAAGTTCGGTTCACCTGAGCCAGGGACGACGATGTTGTTCATGCCAGTGGCGTGACCGACCGAGAGCACGTCTTCAAACGGCCGGAACGCAAGCGAGCTCACCTGCGAGCCAGGGACCATGTACGTCATGTACGGCGTCGGCGATGCAGCAGTGAACGGGTTCTTGAGCACGTGCACGTGCGGTCCAAAGCCCAAGGCGACGAGACCGCGCTGGCTCACGCTCATTGCACTCGCGGCGGCACTGAGGTAGTACTCGTTCAGCTCCTTGTACTTGCGCAGGTCAAAGACCTTGACTTTGCGGTCCGCGCCGGCCGTCACAAGGTACTTGCCGCTGTTGTCGATCGCCATTGAGCGGACTGGACAAGCGAGTGAGCGTAGCGAGCATCGTACAGAAGAGAGGGTGAAGAGTGAGTGAGTGAGCCTGCTAGCCGAGACAGCGTGGAACTATCGACAGCAGCAGCACTAGACAACAAACACGGACGACGTACTTGGTCCTTGGTGGCACTGCATCTTCACGACTGCTTCCGACATGTTGGGCGTCCAGAGCGACACGATGCCGTTCGCATGGCCGAGGTTGATCACTGCGTTCCACGGGTTCTGCGCCATGGTGTCACACAGTCCGAGCTTCGTGCGGTGCGTCGCAATCTGCTTGCCGTTCGTCACGTCGTGGTAGCTCAAGAGGCCGTTGCCGCTCACAGTCGAGAGCAGAAAGTGGTACGACAGGAACTCCATGCGACGCGGCTCCGGCACTGTGCGGATGCAGTGCGCCTCGGCGCCTGTGCTGTCGTAGATGTATCTGTAGAAGGACATACGAGCCAACAGTGTTGTCAGTCAGTCTCATGACCATGGATGGATGGCGACACACATGGCAGGGGAGCAGCTCCAGAGACGTACACGTGCTTCTTCTGCGCGGCTGCAAACATCGAGTTGTTGTGGAGGAAGACGACGTCGCGCACGAGGTCGTTCACTTGGAACTCACACGAGAGCTTCATGCGCAAGGCGTCGAGCATTGCGAGGTGGCCCTTTTCGCTTCCGAGGAGCATGTTTCGGCCATTGCGCGTGTAGCGCACGCGGTACGCACCGTACTCGGGCAAGTCGAGGCTAAAGATCTTGCGCGCCGTGTTCTGGTCCACGTGCTCCGCGAGCTGCGCCTGTGTGAATTTGTACGTCTTCTCGAGCCCTTCGGCTTCGAGGAGACCGGCTTCGCTCGGCAAGAGGATCTCAGACTTGGCAGCCGAGATCGCAGCTTGCTGGTGCTTTGCGCTCGTGCGCGTCAAGTCGCCCTTGAGCTTCTTGTCGCGGATGTTCTGTGAGAGGCAAGTCCAGCAAGCAAAGGCACAGAGAGAGAGAGCACGAGTGAGCCATCTCATGCCTTGTGTACCAGTCACGCACACTCGACGCCATTGCGATATGACAAGCACCAGATGCACGCACCTTGATCTTCTTTTGCGAGAGCGTTGCTTGACGATTGTACTTTTCAAGGTGCGGCACCTTCGCAGCAGGTTTGCGCTTCTCGGCAGCACGGCGCGCTTTCTTCTGTCCGAGACGCGACTCGGCATTGCGCACGATCTGCTGGACGTTCTCGGACTCCGAGTCGCTGCTGCTCGACGGATCAAAGTCGTTCGCCGCCATGGTGGTGTTGCCTTTGTACGTTTGTTTCGTTCGTGCAGCAAGAGGAGGCACACACACAGAGAGTACGTTGCGCGCGCGAGGCAGTGTCAATCCGATCGAGTCGATGGGCGACAGTAGTGTCGTGACGCTTGGAGGCGAAGGCAGCGCAGCCAGTGAACAAGTCGGATTGTACTGCGCGCAGCTCAATTACAAGCCTGTCGAACGACCAACTGTGACGCTTCGACAAAGTCCGAATTCTAAAAGCCAGATGGTGCTGACTTTCTATGTCAATCAATGCTAATGAGCTCTTCCAGGGATAGGGCGATGTCTGTATGCGATTCAAAGAGGTGTGATACATTTGAATAGTGATTCACCTCTGTAAAACATGTTAAAAGAGTGGATAGCATTTGCCTGTACTAACGCGTTTGAAAGCTTTTGTAGCGTCGCTTAGCATCCATACAGAAACAAATCGGTAGGGAAAGGGCTGAGTAAGTGATTGAACCCGCACGCAGGCACTTCGCGACGACACGCTCGACACAAGGCAGTCAGCGCTGGCAGAACACAGCGGCGGATGAAGCGGGCACGTCCTCCATGCATGCTCTCGTGCTCGTCGCGATGATCGCCGTGTATGTGTGTGCTGCAGGACACTGACCGTGGATGTGCGTACTGGAATGCAGCAGCGTAGTAGACCGCGGCGAGCGCTCCTGGCGCTGGTCGTGGCAACAGCGCTTGTCGCTGTAGCAGTAGCAGCGGGCGTTGGAGGAGGAGGTGCGTCGACCGCAATAGCAGCACTGCTGCTCTGTCATCACACCTGCCAGGTCGCTCGCTAGGGTATGAAGAGCTAATCACGCACGTGTGTATGTCTAGGACCAGAGAGTACGCGCGACAAAGCGTTCCACACGAACGCAGGCGGTGCCGCAAAGCGAGGCACCACAGCTCGATCAACCGATGGAAGTGGTGCGTCTTGCTGCTACCCTCTTTCTCTTTGTATATCGCCTGCATGTGTGCGTACGTATGGACAACAAGTGCTCACAGTACGTTCGTTTGTGTGATAGGATCGCTGTTTGGACAAGACGACGGGAGCTCCTTCAGCTCGTCGTCGTCGCACGGACCAGGGAGCGGAACCGGGAGCGCAGCGAATAAAGCTGGCGCCATCTCCCAAGACACGACACCGTCGTCGTCATTCCATGCAAACGCTGCAGCTGGAGTCGCTCGCAGCAGTCAGGCGCACGGAAGCAAGAGCCATGGCAAAGACTCGACGATCGTCTCGCCGTCCACTTCGAACGCGAACCCGCACCGTGGCGCAGGATCCAAGAACGGACGCGACCCAAACGCGAAGACGCCGAGTTCTAGTTCGGACAAGAGCCACTCGGTCGCACCAGCTCCTGCCAGCAGCAGCAGTAGCACGAAGCCACCGCACACAGCTGCGCCAGTGGCAACGACAACTCAGCCAGCGCCAACAAAGCACGCGTCGCCTGCACCTCTGATACCAAAGCCTGGTGCTGCGACGAAGAACCCTGTGGCGGAAGAGCACGTACAGGGGCAGAAGCCAGCAGCGACGCGTCCAGCGGCAACAACACCGACGAAGAACCCTGTGGCGGAAGAGCACGTACAGGGGCAGAAGCCAGCAGCGACGCGTCCAGCGGCAACAACACCGACGAAGAACCCTGTGGCGGAAGAGCACGTACAGGGGCAGAAGCCAGCAGCGACGCGTCCTACGGCAACAGCGACAGCATCGCGTCCGGAAGTAGCGTCAGAGAGCGATGCGATCGTCACGACGACGACAACAGCAGGTCCAGTTGCCTCGATGCGTCCTGCTGCGTCCGAGCAGCGAGCGTCAGTGTCGACCCCAAGCGCACCAGCAGTGACGCAAAGTGCTGGAGCAGAGCTGCCTGCAGGATGCGCGACTGCAGGTACGCATCGAGATGAGCTTGTTGCGGTCTGTACCAAACCACGCGTCTCACATGATGCGCTCCTTCTTGGATGACAAAGCAGGGTGCGTTGCCGTCGAGAGCGCAAGTGTGAAGACAGTCTTGCTCGCTGCGAGCAACATGACGCTGCGCGGCAGCAACGGGAGCTCAAGTGGCGCAGAAGAGAGCGGTGTGATCGTTGTGGTACGTCTCTCGCTGAGTCTCACCACAGTACCTACAGTCGTAGCAGTGCGACTCACTCGACCGACTCATTACGTGGTGCTGCTGTTCTCGTAGACCAATGCGATCCGGAAGGAAGCACCATTGGTACGAGTCGCTCCACTGCAGTCTCATGCGCTGCTGCGTCAGACACGTGGACTCACTCGCTTCGTTCTCTCTGTCTGATGTTGCTAATGCAGAGCTCAAACACAGTCCTGACGCCGTACCGGTCAGACTATTGCCGCTGCAAGACGACCGAGTGCCAGAACGTGTACCCTGGGAACATGACAAACCCAATGTGCGAAGCCTCGCTTGGCGCTGGCGCATGCCGTGCAGGCTACAAGATGTGCGGTACGTCCACGACTCGTGTTTGTCCATCTTCCTATCTTTCTTGCGTCGTTCTCACAATACACACACACTCTCTTTCGTCTTGTCACAGTCTCGACTGACTCGTACAAGCTCGCAGTGAGCCCCATGACGCCAAACAGCGTTGCTGACATCACGTTCACGCTCCTGGCGTCCGACATCATGGGCGCGTTCCACAACTTGGGCGACCAGAGTCCGCTCGCACGCGGGACGAAGTGGTGGGTCATGCTCAGCCTCCCAACGAGCTGGCGCTTTGTGACGTGGGACATGACCTCTGTCGCCGTCACGCTCACGGGGCAGACGAAGCAAGGCATTGAGCGCGTCTACGGCGTGCGGCCATGCAGCGCCGTGACCGACGCGTCGAACTGCGAGAGCCTGAACAACTCGTCCCAAGTCGGTTTTATCAACGTCATGGACTTGCTCGAGGACCGGCAGGACCTCATGTCGCTCGTCTCGCGCGCACCGATCATGTTCAAAGTGAAGCAGAGCGTCGTGAGCGGCCCGTCTGCTGGCATTGACGCGTCTGCGTCTATGAGCGTCGTGCTCACGTACGAGAAGTCGTCTGGCGCACTCGGCGCAACAAAAGCGTCAGCGAGCGCACGCCAGATGCGCGAGATGGTGGTCGACGCTGGGCTCACGACCGACTTGGTCGCGCTTACTGCGAGCACGAACCTCGATGCCGTGAGTCTCGCAACCATGGGCGTCCCGGCGATCCAGAACGGCGACATCCGTTCGTCGCTTATCTGGGTCGACGGTGACTCGAACACGCTCACGATGTCGTTCTCGACGTCCGCAATCATCAGTCCGCGGTCGATTGACCCAAAGGTCTGCGTGAACCTCCGGTCCGCGACGTGTGCGCGCAAAGGCCGCGCGTCGACTGCGAACGTCACGTTTGCCGACCTCGCGAGCGCTGCGTACATGAAAGACGGCAATCCGTTCCTCGGACTGTACGCATCGCCTGGCGACACGCGCTTGCAGGTCGACCCAGTGAACGAGACGTACTTTTGCGTGAAGAAGCTCTTGCCGTCAGGTGCTGGCGCGAACCAGTCGTGGGAAGTGAACCGCATGTTTACGTTCCAGCTCCAGGTCGCCGGCGTGATGTGGTCGCGCGCCAAGGACGTGAACACGACACCGCGGTTCAAGCTCCCACCGCTCGCAGAAGTCACGCTGATCGACAACGGCGTCTCGCAAGGCAGCGACTGCGCGCAGCTGCTGTCGCACGAGTCGACGTGTACGTCTGTCTATCTGTCTGGTTCTGCTCGTCATCCACTGGTCCTAGTTGGTCTGGTATGGCTCTTCTCTGACGTCTTGTCTGTCTCTCTTGCGGCTGCCTTCTCCTCCAGACTCGAACCATGGACTGAGCATCTACAGTGTCATGTCTGTGACGATCTACTCGGTCGCACTCGTCGGTGCGATCTTGATCACGCGCATGGTACGTCCTCATCCGTCCACACTGGTCGCTGCTGCTATACCTGTCTGGCTGCCGACTCTCTTGTCCGCGTGAGCCCTAACAGTGTCGTCGGATGTCTTTGCCCCTTCCTCCTACAACAGAATGGCGTGACGTTCTCTGCGTCGACGTTCTACAACGACATGACGTCAGTCTGTGTCGTGCTCGTGTTCACGCTCGCGATCATCGGCAATACGATTTGGATTCACGTGTCGTCGCACGGACAGGAGACGAACAGTAGCCACATCTACTTCTTCGTGCGCCAGATCACGACGTGCTGCACGTGGACAATGATGACGTCCGTGTGCTTCCACTGGCTCAGCGTGCTGAACCACGACATCCGGAAGCTTCGGCGCGTGTACGTCTTGCTTGCGTTCGTGCTCACGAACGCGGGCTTCTACACGTACGTGCTCTACGGCGTCATCACGCTCAGCGACTTTGTCAAGTGCACGTACAACGACTACCTCAAGAACCCGCGGTACACGATTCGGCTGTGCGAGAGCGACTACTGCCCCGACTTGCAGCCGTTCCAGTGGAAGTACGCGACCGAGCACGTGTGCAAGTACGTCCACGACTCGTCGTGGTACTTTGGCGCAGAGTTTGGGAGCGAGCTCATGATCTTTGCCACGGCGCTCGTGCTCCTGGTCCTCGGTGCGTACGTCATCCGCCGTGGCTCGCGCTTGATCCAGCAGTCTGACGACGTGTTTGACGAGAAGATCGTGTCGGTCATGAAGCGGTCGCTGCGGACGTACCTCGCAGTGATCCTTGCGATCTCGTGCTCGCTCGGGATCTCGGCGATCCTGAACCTCGTGCTGTACACGCAGGAGTGGAAGATCAACGCCGTTGTGTGGTACACGTTCACGATCTGGCTCCCGACGCTCGTGCCACCAGCTGGCTTCCTCGTCTTGCAGTGGAACCCGCGCCTCCATGGCATGAACTGGAACCCGTCGCTCCACGTGAAAGCCCGGAGCGCGACAAAAGACAATGGCGTCGGCGGTGACAAGAACGCGATGCTCAATGACGACGTCTTGAGCGACGGCTGGGCTGGGATCTCGAACTTTCCTGACACCGAGTACGTCCCAATCGGGTCCGACAGTGTCGAAGGCACGAACCAGAACATCCTCGCGCTCTCGGTCCAGCTCGTCTCGAAAGTCCCGCTCGCGCATGCTTGCTTCATTGAGCTGTACGTTGCCGAGCTGAGCGAGAACGACGTAACCGGCGAAGACATGTTTGACGACCTCCCATCCGCAGTGCGCCATCGCTCGAGCATCAGTTCGCTCCTGCAGACTGGTTTGCAGCAAGAGGGCAGTAGGATCCGTCGTGGTCAGTCGCTGTCGCTCCGGACGTCGATGATCGGCATGAACACGTCGCAGTGGGTCCGCGTGGGCTTCACTGAGACCGTGCTCCCGACGCTCGTGCAGCGCCCGTCGTCATCAATGAAGACAGGAGCAGCAGCAGACAGTGCCATAACGACGACGCAAGTCGCGACGTTCCTCTCTGTGCTCCAGATCCCCGTGATGCCAACGAACCCAGTGCTCCGCTTCGTCGTGTACGAGCTGCCCGACGGTGCCGTCGGCACGCCGAGCATGGATCGGTTCTCCCAGGACGACGTGAGTCTCGCACGCTCGTCGTCAATGCAGCTCGATGAGCGTGCGCGCCATGCGCGAGTGTCTGGCATGGGACTCTCGCCACCGACGCGTCCGCAGGTCTTTTGCGAGTTCACGTGCTCGTCGAGCGACATGCTCGCGTCGGATGAGATGAACCTCGTTGCGCGCGAAGGCTCGCATCGGCAGTACACGTCAAGCAGCATGGCCGAGTCGCTGTCACCGGCGTCGCCAGCGGAAGACGCGCCGCACTTGCGCATCAAGTCCATGACCGTGTCGACGCGGACGCTCAAAGAGAACAACGGCTTCTACGTCACGAAGAGCTTCCAGTTTGCCGACGGGAACGAAATGGTCGTTGAAGACATGACGGAGAGCGTCTTCACGAACGAGATCCCGCGGCAGTACCTGGAGCTCTTGCGCACGGAGCGCGCCGAGGACCTCGCACGTGCAAGTGCTGAGCTCGCGAGCTTTGACGCCAAGTGCAAGGCGGGGCTCATGGCCGGGCTCTACGACAACCTCATTGACCAGATCCAGGTACTGCCAGGCGCTTGTCTGGGGCTCATTGCTTGGTGTGTATAGCGCTTGCTCACGAATGCTTGTGTGTGGATGTCGATAGGGCGAGAACGACCAGACGGTTGTGCAAAAGTGGCTCGAAGACCGCGTGCAGCGCCGTCGACTGTACGTCGACGCCTTGCGCGAGTGCCACCAGATGTGCATCAACCGCGCGGAAGAGGGCGTGAACTTCAAAGCTAGCACCGAGAAGAAGAGTCTCCTCTTGCGCTTCCTCCCAATCAACTTGGTACGTCTGGCTCCAAGCACTCTGCTGTCTGTGCTAAGTGCCTGTGTGTGGTAAAATCTCGAGACCTGACGCCTGCGACTTGTGTGACTCTGTCGCCACGCTCTGTAGCACGTCCAAGACATGTGGGTCGGACCAACGGCCGACTTGCGGTCGCAGCGCTCGCGCCGGACGTCGAGTACTGTGAAAGTGTACCCGACGACGACGGTCGGTGCGTTCGCAGCGCACTGTTTCAAGTTTCGCCACGGCGGGAGCATCTTGAGTCTCCGGAGCAAGCTCCAGAAGCGCTCGCTCTCGCGCGTCCAAAGCGATCTGTCGGACCGTGGCGGTAGCGACGCTGACGCCGCAGACGTGGACTGGACAAAAGCCGAGCTCCGGTCGCAAGATGAGATTCGGTGGCAGCTCACGACGCGACTCGACATGTGCGTATCGCAGGCGCTCACGGCGCTCGTGACGTCATTCTGCCGATCGCTCGAAGTCGCGCTGCAGCACCCGACGGATCGTCAGTTTGTCCACTTGATCGACGCCATTGGGTTCCTCTTCCAAGTCGAGAGCCTCCTGTCGACGCAGGGCAAAGAGATCGGGATGCTCGAGGACTTTTCAGCGTCCGTGGATGCAATGAAGCACGTGACGTTCGTGCTCGACACGTCGCCACCGAGTCACTTGCCGTCGACGCTCAACTTGCACTTGCGCAACACGAACCTCCCGAGCGTCGTGTCGGTGCGCGTGAACAAAGGCGCCAAGCCTGGTGCGTACAGCGTCGTCGTTGGCATTCGCTGTCCTGACGACGTACTGGCGACCCTGCCGACAAAGCTCCGCAGCGGCGGCGTCATCACAGTCACGCCAGTGCTCTTTACGCAAGGGATCAACGAGATGCAGACACTCGCGAACAATGCAAGTGGCAAGAAGACGTACCTCCAGGACTCGATCAACCAAAAGAGCTTCCGCGTCCTCACGGCGTATGTCGAGAAGTACAAGAAGCTCGCAGCCGTCAAGGTACGACCGCATGCCCCACTCTCTGTCTATTGGTCCTCTGTGTCATGCTCGTGGTCCTAGACGACTCACGACCTCTCTCTCTCTCTCTCTGTGTCCTTGTGCTCGCTCGCTTGACAGCCGGACGCCGTGCCAACGCCCGTGTCTGTGATCGCGCCGCTCGTGGCGTCGCTCGAAGAGCGCATCACGGCCGCGCGCAAGCAAATGGTGCGAACGAAACACCCGAAGATCATCCAAGAGAGCTCGCGCCTCTGTCGGCTCCTCGGCGCCGGTCGC
>JAASFL010000660.1:0-14830 GCA_023333735.1 Globisporangium takayamanum
ATTTCGGTGATCGGATTGTATCACCGCAATCGTCGCAGAACGCTCTATCGTTTTTGATATGTTTTTAGCTTCTACGAGCAAAATTGACGGTACAGCCAACAAAATAGTTTTTTTCCAAGACTTTTGTCGCGCACTTTATAGCGTGACAAACCAATTCGAGTGTGTGACAGACTGACACTGTCACACATTGATACACTGGCAGTATCTAGTCTTGGACACCAGCGATCTCTTGGGAGATCGCACAAGTACGCTTGTGCATGTAGACTTGCAGCGAACAGACCTGCCGCTCGTGGTGCTTGAACGTTCGTGCTCGCGGCGTTGGAACGCGCCACCAACGTTGATAGTGTGCTCTCATGCTCGCTCTCACGTGTTGGAAAGCGTGCCCATGTCGTGCAACACATCGTCATGAAGTGGAACGCATGAGCGTGTGCTCGTGAACGCTGAAGTTGTGTGTTGGGATCAAAGATGGCACTCACAGAAGTGGACAAGCAGTATGATTCGTTGGATACACACGCACATGTATAGTATCGAGAGGCTAGCTGCATGTCGAGAATGACCTTGTCGATGAAGAAGAGCGCGCGTGAGAGAGAACTCGATTCTTCCGCCTTCTTGACCCAAGCAAATTCGAATGTATTATAACCCGCATGAATGATGCGGGTTGATTCTGTGAGGTTAAATGAAATGTATGGGTAACGGGGTTAAATGTTCATGGGTTATATGTGGTCCACGTAGCTCCAGGTCGAAGGTCATCAGCTCGACAGCAATGCTGCTCCAAACGACAGCCAGCATGATGAGCAGCACGTTGAGACGCGCTATCGAGGCGCAGTACGTCGGGCGCTACGAGGCGCTCTATCGCGTCGACACGCACTGCAACCGCAGCAGCGATCACATTCAACGAGCTATGTGCGATGTACTGTGAGCTAGCAGCGACCCGTGCTGCGCAAGAAGAGCCCCTCATGACTTCAACTCACATGCACCGCGCGCAACCAGCACAGCCATACACGCCAGTGCATGTGCTGCATGAGTCCATGATAACGACAGAGGAGGCATTGTGCACAGATTCGTTGGCTGTCGTACACTACGATCGCTCCGTCTCGACAAAGTACCGCAGAAAGACATCGAGGAGTGCCCACGAGAGCTCAGCCACTTGGTAGTCGCTGATCGATACGCCATCACCAGCACTGCTGCTACTGCTGCTCACATTCGCTGCGTCGTCTCGCCATGCAATGTTGTCACGCACAGTGCGCGGGTCCCACGTGGCGAGCGCGTCGTGGCTCGCAAATGTGTACGCGACGTGGTTTGTGAACGCAGCGGAGATGACCGAGTCAGCGCCGAGCGTCTGCATCGCTATGCACGTTGCGACGCACTGCATGCGACCGCAGTTGGTGATCTTCGTTGGCCAAGCGGCGTCATTTGCAGCGGTCGTAGCTACATCGTCCGCGGAGTCAAACGCCACTGAGACGCCAAATGCGTACGCTTGGTGCACTGGGTTCCGCGTCAGCAGCAGCGCGCGGATCGACGCTTCAGTCAGCACCGCCGACTGCTGACCGCGATGGAAAAAGAGGTCTTTGTACACGCGGTGCATGTCCTTTGCGCTCGAGTAGAGCCCACCAGCGCCACTCAGTGCGCCACTGTCGGGGTACGCACTGCAGGCGCCAGTCGAGACAAACGTCCGGTGCTGCTCCGGTGCTGCGTCTGGTGCTTGGACAAACAGATTCGCGTACTGGTTCACAACGCCGCGGTGCACTGCACGCGCACCCGAGTCTGGGTCGTACGACGTCTTCTTGAGACCGAGTGGCGTGAAGACGTGCTCGCGCAAGTACGCATCGAGCGCTTGGCCGCTGAGCTTCTCGACCATGTACGACAGCAGCACGTAGTTCGCATGGGCGTACTCGTAACCAGTGCCAGGGCGAAACGCGAGCGGTGCATCGATGAACAGCCCCACGTGCTTGGCAATGGAGCCGCGGTACAGCAGTTGCTCTGGCGCTAATGAGGCAGAAGCGCCAGCACCAGACAGGTGTGTGTCGCGCAGTCCAGAGCCCATGTACAGGAGCTGCTCGAACGTGACGTTCTCGCACGGTGCACCGCCTGCTGCAGCGCTTGGTATAGTAGACACAACGCGCGGACACCAGTGCGTCTGGTTCGCAACGCCAAAGCGCGCAAAATCCGACGCGTCGAGGTACGCGCTGACGCTCTGCGAGAGGTTCACGCGGCCGCGCTCCTGGAGCTGGAGCATTGCGATCGCAATGAAAAGCTTCGAGTGGCTCCCGATCGGGAACACGCTGTGCTTTTGCATCGGTGCGTCAAACTCTTCGCTCGCGAGGCCCATCCAGTCACTGAACTTGCGCTCGCCATTGTGGCTCAAGCGCACGACACCAGCGAACTCCATCGTGCGGTACCGCTCCATGATCGTCTCGAGCTCGAGCGACGACGCATGTTGAGGCGACGACCACGACAGCGCCATGAGCGCAGCAGTTGCAAGGAGCGCGAGTGCAAACCCGAGCGTTGCGCGTCCGACCAGGCGTCGGCGAGTCAACGACGCAGTTGTAGTCGCAGCAGCGGAGGTGGCTGGACTGCTGCTGCTCCGGGCATATTGGAGCTGGGGCACGTCGACAAGGAGCGGGCGGTGCTCAGTCATCGCAGTCGCTCACGATCGTTAGCTGTGGTGCAGCGGTGCGCTCGAGCTGTGCGAGACGCGAAAGATCGCACAATGGATACGGCGCTTCGATGCTCGCTCGCGCCATCACATCGAGTCAAGTCGTCGTCCAGGTCGAGCTGCATGTGTGTGTGAGAAGAGTGCTCATGAAGTCCGACAACGACTTCGTCAAAGCGATAGCAATGAGAAAGATCTGTGCAACTCGCATAGTAAGTGTACGACTACTCTGTTCACGGATTCGTGCAGGCGAATCTTGACACGTGCCTTGTGCACTTCGAGAGATTTGTAGAAAGAATCATCTATTTGCGTATATATTGTAACCTTATGTGGCCATTTTTGAAAGTTCATATGTGACGACGCAAGGTGCTCATGACAATAATGGACGAGTTGGTGCGTCGCTTGGAGCAGCAGCTCGCACTCCGAGGCGATGCGACCGCGCTCTATCGCGTCGACGCGCACTGCAGCGACACACAAGCGATCACATTCAAAGAGCTCTTTGCGTGGACGCTGGCGGTGCGTGAGGCACTACGAGCGAGCCGCGATCCTCTACATGAGACGCTCGCAGTCGCGATCGCATTGCCACCGTGCTCGATCGAAGAGACTGCGCTCGTGCTCGCAGTCGCGCAAGAGAAGCGCTGGCTGTACGTTCCAATCGACACTGCACTGTCACTTGCTCAGCAAGTGCGTGCGCTCCAAGACGCGCGCGTCCCTCTGCTCGTGACGCTCCCGACATCTCCACTCGCACAGTTCCTCACTGCAAACGCCGAGACGTTGCTCCAGGCACCGCCTCAGACAGTGCACACAACAGCATGCGCTGCGTTCGAGCGCGTGAGCGTCTTTTACTTGCGCGTATCGCCACTCATCGCTCGCCAAGCGCTCCGTCACAGCTCTCACATACCAGCCGTTGTACCAGACGACAGCAATGAGCAGAGCACGCACGATCCGCTGTACATTCTGTTCACGTCTGGGTCGACTGGCCGACCGAAAGGCGTCGTCGGGACGCGTGCTGGCGCGCTTCAGCGCCTCGAGTGGATGTGGACGCAGTTCCCATTCGCAGCACCTGCGAGCAACGAGCGCGTCATGCGCGTGACGAAGCTCACGTTCGTCGACTCGGTCTGGGAGATCCTCGGTGCGTTGCTCCAGTGCGTGCCGCTCGTGCACATCGCTGCTACAACGGCAGCAGCGCCTCTCAATAGCGTCGTGCTCGACCAAACCGAGCTGTTTGTACACGCAGTAGCGACGTTCAACGTCTCGCGGTTCACGATCGTCCCGAGCGTCTTTGAAGTCCTGCTGCGCAAGTACACGTCGCTGTCATTGCGAGCGCAGCTGCAAGACGCACTCGCGAGCGTCCAGCTTGTGCTCGTGAGCGGCGAAGTGCTGCCATTCAGTCTCGCTATTGACGCCACAGCCGCGCTCCCGCACATTCGACTGCTGAACTTGTACGGTGCGTTCAAGCAGAGCTGTTCGCTGACTCATTCACTGACTCATGTCGCACATGGCAAACAGCGTTTTCTAACACCCCGAGTGTCTCCATGTGGTGGACGTCCTGTCTGACGCATGGCGCTCTCAACAGGCAGCACCGAAGTGAGCGGCGACGTCACGTGGTTTGAGATCGCAGCGCCACTCGCTGCGACTGACAAGCAGCTCTGGCGATCGCATGGCGTTCCCATTGGTCGTGTGGGCCACGCGATCGGCGACACGAAGCTCTTGCTTGTCGACCAGTCAACCGGCAAGCGCCGTTGGCTGCAGCCGTCTGCTGGTGCGTCAGAGCAACGTACCTCGAGTGCGCCAAGCGTTCGAGAAGGCGAGCTGTACGTTACTGGCGCTGCTATCGCGCTCGGATACACAGACACTCAGCAATCGCCGTCACAGCAGCTCAGTACCAGCAACAGCAGTCCCAGCGATGACGCCAGCAAGAGTGCCAAATGGGTCACTCTCCCAGACACTGACGAGCATGGAGCGAGCACGACAACTACGTGGTTTCGCACTGGCGACGTCTGCCGCGTACTCGACGACACGATCTTCTTCTGCGGTCGCACTGACGCGCTCGTGAAGATCCGTGGCCAGCGTCTGCAGCTCGAAGCCGTTGAGCGCGTCCTCGACACCGCGCTGACGCAACTCGACGCGACAGAGAGCGTCAGCATTGCCCAGACTGTCGTGTTGGCAATGCGTGACCCAAGTGCGTTTGGTCTGAGCAGCCAGTCGCTCATTGCGTTCTTCATTGTCCACGGAGCAAGCGACGCGGCGACGCTCTCGTCGTATCCACACAGAGCGTGTCTCGTTCAGTGGATCAAAGACACGTACGGAGACGCGTACGTCCCGCACGACGTTGTGCGCGTACAAGAGCGCGCAGTCAAGCGCCTGGGGACTGGGAAGCTCGACAGGGCGGCGCTTCGTGCTCTGTACGAGCGCAGCATTGCGTCACCACAGCAGCAGCCTCCACCACACGCTACAGACTCAACGGCAACAACAACGAGGTCACGAGCGCAGCAGTTTGTCGATGTGCACGTTGCGCGTGTGCTCGGCCTCGCACGTGTCGTAGATGAAGCGATGATGCGTCAGACGTTCCAAGAGCTCGGCGGCAACTCGCTCCACGCGACGCTCGTGAGTTGGGAAGCACAGCAGGCGTTTGGCTCTGCGATGTCCGCGCATGAGCTGGTGCGTTGCGCTCAGTCAAGTCACGTGTCTGATGCTCGGAGACGCTGGAGCTGACACTCGCAGTACGTCCTCTCTCTCTCTCGTGATCGCAGCTGTCAAGTACACTTGCGGCGTTTGTTGCGTCACTCGAACGCGCGAACAAGGAGAGCAAGAGCTCAGTCCTAGCGCCAGAAGTACCGATGATCACATCAGCCGATAGAGACATCGTCGCAGTGCATCCAGCACCAGCTGCACAACTCACGCAGCCGACAAAGCGACCAAAGCTCCAGCACAACAGCAGCCAAGAACCACAAGAACTACAGCGGCGACTGGGTGTCTGGTCGCTCTCGCGACGCAACCAGACTGCATCTGGCGATCCATTCATCTCAAGCGTCCGTCTCGCAAACGCACCAGCGCTCGCTTTGACGCTCGACTGGTCCGTCGACCTTGGCAAGTGCATCGACGCATCGCCACTTGTCGTTCAGCGCTTCGAGACACTGTCATCATCATCGCTATCAACTGCGAGTCGCCGCGAACTGGTGGCATCCTGGGTCGTCATTGGCTCCCACTCTGCTACGCTTGCGTGCGTGGATCTCGCTCACCAAGGCGCGATCGTGTGGACGCGTCAGCTCGATGATCGCATCGAAGCCTCCACGGCGTTGAGCGAGCGCACGATGACGCTGTTCATTGGCACGTACAGCGGCGCGCTCTACGCTCTTGACCTCGTCACTGGCGCTACAAAGTGGATCTTTCGCGCCTCGGACGCGATCAAAGCCGCTGCACTCGTGCTCGATGACTGGAGTCTTGTCGTCTGCGGCGCGTACGACCACGTCGTCTACGGCATCGACACTGCAAGCGGCAAGCAGCGATGGACACTGAGCGCAGACGACGGCAGTGTCTTCTCGACGCCAGTGCTAGTGCCAGAGACTGGTCACCTCGTCTTTGCGACGACGCGTGGACTCGTACGATGCGTCGCACTGCGGCGCGACAACGAGCCTCCGGACGTCTGCTGGGACTGTCAGCTGCCTGCGCCAGTGTTCTCGAGTCTGAGTCTCATCGCAGACTCGCTCGAGCTCGTGCTCGTTGGGTGTGCAGACAGCAGCTTGTACGCTGTGCGTCTCGCAAGTGGCGCTGTGCACTGGCGCATCGCGACAGACAAGCCAGTGTTTAGCTCGCCATGTGTGTATACGCGACAGAGCAGCAGCAGCAGCAGCAGCAGCAGCAGTGCTACGTGCGTACTGTTTGGCTCGCATGACGGCAGCTTGCGCAAAGCGTCGTGCGAGAGTGGCTACGTTGAGTGGACAACCGACCTTGGAAGTCCGATCTTTGGCTCGCCGACAGTGTTCCAAGCTCGTACAGAAGCAACTGGTGCTATGGCGACAGAGGATGGATCAATGGAGACGCAAAGCGAGCGAGCAGAGACTCGACTGCTGTGCTGCGTCGGGACGATCGACGGATCGCTCGTAGTGTGCGACGAAGCGACTGGAGCGATTGTAGCGCAAGTGCGAGCTGCTGCGCGTCCAACAAGGGAAGAGGGCACAATGGAGCGTCCACTTGGCGCGCTCTTTTCGTCGCCAGTCGTGATCGACAGCGTCTGTCTCATCGGTTCGCGCTCGAACGAGTTGCTCGCATTCCGCATTGACAGCGCTTGATCGAGCGCTGCTCGTACCTGTGAATGAGCTTGAGGCTCGTCGTTACAGACTAGAGCTGACCTTGACCAAGCGAACTCGATCAGGACGCGAGGTCTGAATCACAAGGACCTGTCGTTGACTTGAGCACATTGAGCAACATTGCAGGTGCATGAACTGGCAAAGTTGACGACTCGGCATGTTCATGAGCGCGTCGAAGCGCCACGCAAAGACGACGCAGCGAGCGATAGAGTGCGTTTGTACCGCAAGGTCCAACACCGGACGTCCCACCACAAGTTTAGACAAAATCCAGTCAAATAAGTCGGATAGCAGAGCACAACCGTTTTGGCTCTGATCGACATACATCTCGATCCGACACAAGCGAATTGACCGAAACGATGGACGACTGCGTGAAGGCGTGCTGCGCTGGGTGCATCCAAGGCGTGTGCATCGCGTGCTGCGTCACGGTCTTTGAGCTCTGCCGCGAAATCGCGTGCCGTCCGATGTGCGAGCGCTGCTGCAACGGCCTCTTTGACGCGTGCACGTGCTGCGCTGGCGCAAAGCGCTCAACGAGGAGCTACAGCTTTGAAGAAGGCTCGCGGCAGTCGCGCAGCGGTCCGAATGGCGGCGGCACGTACGACCCGCCGATTGTGACAGTCGTATCGATGAACGTGCAGCCACTTGGCGCCGTGACAGCAGTGCCTGCTGCAGACACCAGCGACCCAGCATACCCAGTGCCAGCAGCGCCACTCGACAACGATGCGTGCTATCCAGCTGCACCCGTGACCCAAGAGATGAACCGGAGCGTCGTATGACCACATGCAGTTGTGTGCAGACTAAGCAATGAAGCAATGAGGCAGTGAGGCAGTCAAGTGCGCGCAAAGGACGTCATTGGCGTCAGCTCCAGGCCCAATCCTACGACTGGTAGATGTCGTAACTGCTCGTGTCGTAACTGGTTGACTCGTCACGCGTGTCTGCTCTCGCAATGTGTCGGTGTCATCAGACAACTGCGCTGCCACATCAACGTCTGCGAACCATCGACGCTGTGACGTTGGCGCACCATGTGATTCAGTGATCGAGGCATAGCTCGCTGTGTGTGAGTGAGTGCTGCAAGTAGTTAGACCAGTGAACATGACGCCATGCTTGGATCAGCTGAAGCTGCTCATCAAGTTTGCTTAAACAGTCAGTAGCTCTGCTACTAGGCGTGCTATCTGTCAGTCACTCTCTCAATCAGCCTGGCAGTCGAGCTCACGAGCACTTGCGACTGGTTGAGCGTCCGTGGAACAGCAGTGAGGACAGTCACTTGGTAGAAGAACTCCGTCACATCGAGAGTTCGTTGAGACCGCGGGCGTCAAAGAGCGCCGCGAGTTCCTACGACCATCACGAGTCCATCCGTCAGTCAGTTGACCGAGTCTCAGACATACTAGAAGCTCCATACGACGCGTCGTCTGACGCACCTGAAGCGTCGGCCATCGTCCGACTTCGAGCTTCGAGAACACGAGGTCGCCTGCTCCGTATCCGTAACAAGAGCGATGTGAGCCAGCCGTGACTGAAGCCACTTGGTCCAACACTATCGTACCATTGAACGTCACTTCGAACGCGCCAGTGGACACGAGCCCCTGCGAGATCGAGCCAACGAGCAGAATGAGCGCAAAGCAGCCGATACGGTTGTCCAGCGCTTTCTGGAGCAGCGTCGTGTCGAGACCCAAGGCGCGGAAGATCTAGCGTCATGCACATAGCGAGAGAGAGACTTGTAAGAGAGAGTAGACGAGCGAGTGCCCAGGACCTCTGACGATGCTCACGAAGACGTACGGATTCGCCAAAGACCATGAGGACCATGCCGACGATCTGGACGTAGCCGAGGAACCGAGCAAGGAGCTGTAGCATACGAGTCATAGTGATAGGTCGGCGCATATGCGTGAGGCTCTGTGTGGATCCTGACCTCATGCGTCCTAGTCACAGTTGGTAAGAGGACCAGTCGTGACGGTACCTTCTTCATTGGGTCGACCTCGTAGTTTGCGCCGTAGACGCGGTCGACGAGGTGCGGGTACCGATCCTCCAAGAACGTCTTGACTTCCTGGAAGTTCTGCTGGAAGCCGCACGACGTGCAGTAGAACACGCGCACTTCGTCGTCTGCGATCGCTCGAGTCGTCGTGGCTTTTGCTGCAACTGGCGGTACATTTGCATTTGCATTCGCTGCAGATGCGGATGCGGATACAAACGTCGTGGAGCGCACGGTGCCAGGCACTGCGAGCATGTAGATCGCGAGCGACACGAGCAGCCGGAGCCACGTGAAGCGCGACATCCGACGCACAAGCGCGAGCGCCATGTTGCGAGTCTCTTTGTTGTTGTTGTTGTTTGTATTGAGGAGCTCTTCTCAAATAAATGTGATGTGGACTACGTTGGATTTATAGCAATTGCGCACACACAACAAGATCATCATCATCAGTGAGAAGACGATCAGCAGGAGCAGCAGGAGCAGCAGGAGCAGCAGGAGCAGCAGGAGCAGCAGGAGCAGCAGGAGCAGCAGGAGCAGCAGGAGCAGCATGGGCGGCGAGTGCGACTGCGGCAGTGAAGGCGTGTCGACGACACGGCGCGAGAGCGCGTACGACATGATCCACGTCGAGCAAGCGATCGATGTTGTGTTGGCGCAAGCGGCACCGCTTGACGCGATTGAGCTGCCTGCGCACCGCGCAATCGGCTACGTCCTCGCCGAGCCTGTGCTCAGCACAGTACGTCTTACGAGTCTCTCTCTCTATCTCTTTGTCGTAGCGTAGATGAGCTCATTGTGCTGTTGCTACGTCATTTGCTAGGAGCCGTTGCCGCCGTTCCGTGCGTCGATCATGGACGGATACGCAGTCGTCGCTGCTGATGGCGAGGGCGAGTTCCCAGTGCGCGAGCGTATCGCAGCTGGCGACGCGCCAAACAAAGCGATCCGAGCTGGTGAAGTCGCGTACATCACGACTGGATCACCTGTGCCAGACGGCGCAGACGCAGTCGTGAAGATCGAAGACACTGAAGGCGTGTACTCGGACGACGACGATGACAGCACTGGGAAGAAAGAGGTCGCAGTCAAGATCCTCAAGAGCGTGCGTGTGGGACAGAACATCCGTGCGATTGGGTCCGACATCCAGCCAGGCGAGCTCCTTGTCGGTGCGCACGAGCGCGTGACGTCAGCAGAGATCGGACTCCTTGCAACTGTACGTACATACTCAGTCTGTCCGTCGGTTTGATTGACATGGGATCAGACACTGACGACTCAGATATGATACAAACCTCTCATTGTCTGATGTATGTGCCTATGGCTACAAACAGACTGGCGTGGCGACAGTCCAAGTGCACCGTCGTCCAGTCGTTGGCGTGCTGTCGACTGGGAGTGAGCTTGTCGAGGCGTTCACTGCGACGACTGCGTCGGGGAAGATCCGCGACAGCAACCGCCCGATGCTCCTTGCGCTCGTGGCGGAGTGGGACGTCGAGACAGTCGACTTGGGCGTGTGCAGCGACGACAGCGCAGCGCTCGAGCAGACGATCCGCGATGCATTTGCACGCGTCGACGTCCTGATCACAAGTGGCGGTGTGAGCATGGTGCGTTTGTCGGCATTGTCTCAGACTCAGCTATGTATTCTCAGAGTCAGCATCAGACTCAGACATAACCTGATGCTTGCTGTGGCTGTATGACAGGGCGACCACGATCTGATCAAGCCGCTGCTCGAGCGCATTGGCAAAGTCCACTTTGGTCGGCTCTTCATGAAACCAGGCAAGCCGACGACGTTTGCCACGCTGGACGTGAACGGCGTCCAGAAGCTCGCGTTCGCGTTGCCAGGGAACCCCGTGAGTTCGTTCACGACGTGCCACTTGCTCGTGCACCCAGCGCTCGAGCGCCTGCGTGGTCTCCCGCTCGCACAGTGTCGCCACACGACTGTCCACGCAACGCTCACGCACTCGGTGACGCTCGACCGCGAACGCCCCGAGTTCCACCGCGCGACGCTTGCGTGGGACGCGAAGCAGCTCAAGTTTGTTGCCACGAGTACAGGACGGCAGATCAGTTCGCGGCTGTTGAGGTTTGTGTCTGATTCTGAGTCTGATTCCATTTGCATCTGACAATTGACGGACAAACAGATCGACACGTGTGACTGACTGACTGACTGCGGCCTGTGCAGCTGCCGCCACGCGAACGCGCTTTTGAGTCTTCCGACTGGCACGGAGATCCGCGAAGGCGACGCAGTGCAAGCGTTTGTCCTCGACAGTTCGTTTGCAAACACAGTCGCTCATGCGACTGAGCTGCAGCAGCAGAGCCGCCAGGCGTCTCGTCCGCTCGACCGTGTTGGCGGAGCTGCTCATGCGACGGCGGCTCCCGCTGCGCCAGTGAAGCAGTTCCGCGCAGCAGTGCTCACAGTACGTTCACTATAGAGCAGAGGCTCCAGGACGCTCCCTCGCTCAGTCTTAGGCCACTGACGCGAGCTCCTGTTGTGTGCGCGACTGCCTCTAGATCAGCGACCGCGTGTCGAAAGGCGAGTCCCAGGACCTGAGCGGACCCGCGATGGTCGACGTCCTCACGCAGACAAAGCGCGCGAAGATCACAGTCGTCGCCCAAGCCGTTGTGCCGGACGAAGTTGCGCAGATCCAAGCGACTGTGAAAGCCTGGGCCGACTCGGACGCAGTCGACCTTGTGCTCACGTCCGGTGGCACTGGCTTCAGTCCGCGCGACGTGACGCCAGAAGCGATCAAAGTACGTCGTCGTCATGTGTCCATTTGTACGGACAGAAGCAGACAAAAGCAGCAGCGACTGACACGGAGTGTGTGGATATTGTACAGGGCATTTTGGACAAAGAGATCCCAGGCTTCGTGATCGCAATGCTCGAAGACGCGCGCAAGATCACGAGCAAAGCGATTCTGTCGCGTCCAGTCGCTGGCATCCGCGCGCAGACGCTGATTGTGACGCTGCCAGGGAAGCCGAAGGCCGTGGTTGAGAACTTTAGCGCGATCGAAGACGTCTTGCCGCATGCGCTGCACCTCGTGCGTGACGTCCCGCACGAGCACCATCGCGCGAACCCATCGTCGCTGTACACGTGAGTGGGTTGAGTTGAGCGGCACCACGTACGTACGTATGGTCAGATGCTGAAAGGTTTGTGATGTTTTGCGACTACAATCGTAAATCTACGAAACTGAAAATTGCAGCAATTGGGTTGAAAACCTCGTGGTGCGACGTGATTCGCTGAAATGCGGTTGTGGCTGTCTCATTGCGGCTACTTTTGCAATCAATGCGATTCTGCTGCACGCAGTTTTGCAATTTCGCAGACTTGCTTGACTGGACTGCGGCTCGCGCCTTTCAAGCAAAACCACCGATTGCGAAGAGGGGGCGAGCGAGCGAGCGCCATTTGCTCAGCCAGCGCCAAGTAGCATCAAGCTCAGCTCACGCAGCAGCACGCAGCACGATGGCGTCGAACCCCGCTGACGATCAGGTCGAGCTCTTCAAGGTGAAGAAGCTCATCAAGTCGCTCCAGCTCGCGCGCGGGTGCGTCTCTGCTTCCCTCACTTTCTATGGCTGCACATGGAGCTGCTCGTCGTAGCGACTCCACTGCTGCTGCCTGCTCTCATTGACAGCGCTTGACACAGCCAGTCACTAACGCTACATTTCTCGCTATCCATACACGTTCAGCAATGGCACGAGCATGATCTCGCTCATCATTCCACCAAAGGACCAGATCTCGCGCGTCTCGAAGATGCTCGCGGACGAAATGGGCACCGCGTCGAACATCAAGTCGCGCGTGAACCGCTTGTCGGTCCTCGGTGCGATCACGTCGACGCAGCAGCGCCTGAAGCTCTACAACCGGTGCCCGCCGAACGGCTTGATCATCTACTGTGGCACGATCATCACGGACGAAGGCAAGGAGAAGCGCGTGAACATTGACTTTGAGCCGTTCAAGCCGATCAACACGTCGCTGTACATGTGCGACAACAAGTTCCACACTGAAGCACTCGGTGAGCTCCTCCAGGACAACGACCGCTTTGGGTTCATTGTCATGGACGGTAACGGCGCGCTCTACGGCGCAGTCGCTGGCAGTTCGCGCGAGATCCTGCACAAGTTCTCGGTCGACTTGCCAAAGAAGCACGGTCGCGGTGGTCAGTCTGCGCTGCGTTTCGCACGCATTCGTCTCGAGAAGCGCCACAACTTTGTGCGCAAAGTCGCGGAGATCGCGACGCAGATGTTCATTACGAACGACCGTCCGAACATCTCGAACCTCGTGCTCGCGGGTTCAGCTGATTTTAAGAATGAGCTGAACGGCAGCGACCTTTTCGACAAGCGTCTTTTGGACATTGTCGTGAAAGTTGTCGACGTCTCGTACGGTGGCGAGAACGGTTTTAACCAAGCGATCGAGCTCGCCGCGGACACGCTTGCGAACGTCAAGTTTGTGCAAGAGAAGAAGCTCATTTGCAAGTACATGGAGGAGATCGCGCTCGACTCGGGCAAGTTCTGCTACTCGGTCGGCGACACGATGAAAGCGCTCGACCTCGGCGCCGTCGAGACGCTCATTCTCTGGGAAGACCTGCCGCACCACCGCTACACGCTCCGGAACGAAGTCACGGGCGTCGAGACGTGGAAGATCCTGTCGCCGTCAGAGGAGAACGTTGCGTCGAACTTTGTCGATGCCGAGACTGGCGCGAAGCTCGAGACTGTCGAGCGCGTGCCGCTCGTCGAGTGGTTTGCGAACAACTACAAGCAGTTCGGCACGCAGCTCGAGTTTGTGACGGCAAAGTCGCAAGAAGGCGCTCAGTTCTGCCAGGGCTTTGGTGGCATTGGCGGCATCTTGCGCTGGAAGGTCGACTTCATGGAGATGGACTACGAGTTTGACGACGACGACGACTTTGACGAAGACGCGTTCATGTAAAAGTAAGTATAGGCAGCTGGATCGTCCTCTCCGGACAGCGCTGCGCGCACGTACGACAGCGACAGCGCGGGTGCTCGGCGGTCGGTGTGTGGGGATGCGACAGCAGACGCGCGCGCACGTGTTGAGTCGCGTGCGTGCGTGACGACAGAGGAGGTCGCAGTTGCTTCACGCGCTGCGTCGTCGTCGTCGTCGTCCCTGCAACGGATCGATCGGTCGGTCACCTGTCTGTCCGCTCTCCGCGTAGAGTGACGCAATCTTTTCCTCCTCTCTTCTTTTTGAGCACAATACACGGCATTTCGTCTCTTTCATCTGGTGTCTTGCGGATTTGCTTGAGTGACTTGCATCAGCTGATAGTGCGAGGCGCGCGACCTCGAGCAGAGCATGCCCGTCAAGAGGCAATGTTTGCGTCTTCTGTTTGACTGCAAGTTGCTGTCCTGAGAAGTTGAAGTTGCCGTAGCCATTCCACCTTCGTTACTCCCGATCGTGACGCCATTGCTAGCAGCAGCGCGATCGACGGACATGACGCACAGCAGCAGCAGCGACGTAATGACGCACGAGGTGGTGCATGAACTGCTGGAGCGGTACCTCGCAATGACACTGCGCCAAGAGGTGTCGCTGCTAAAGCTCCAAGTGAATCGGTGCAGTGGACCCGAAAACAACGACCACAAGCATTGGTACATTGCGATCATTCAAGCGTATCGACGCAGGGACGTGTCGAAAGACAACAGACTCGCGTACGTTGTTATGCTGGTACATACGCACAACGCGAGTGCCTTGGTGTTCGCACACCTCATGTTTGCTTGTACAGCGCTCTGCCTGCTTCAGCCAACCAGCAGCCTGACACAGCGTCAATGCGTATCTCAAGCGATGCAGAAAACGGAGGCGAGGTAGACAGTACGCGCCGCTGGCGAACGACGAGCTGGAGGCGACCGGCACGCAGGCACGCAGCAGCAGCAGCAAGTAGCACCGTCGAGAGTCACGCGCTTGTGCGCGCTTGCTTGCTCGCTTGTCGTCGCTGA
>JAASFL010000661.1:0-14825 GCA_023333735.1 Globisporangium takayamanum
CCAACGCCAGCGACGAGTGCAAGCGCTGGGAGGCAGAATGCATGTATAAGTACATACCTGACTGACGAGCGAGGCAGCCCTCGCCCGGACGGATATTGTAGGTCGCTAAGCGTACCTTGATATACCTCACTTTCACACACCGTCGCCGCACCGACGGTGACTGGAGCGTCTTGGTTGAGCTTCTTAAAGTTCACGACCTTCTGGAAGATAAACTCGAGGATGTGCTTTGCGTCCGTGCGCTCTGGGTCGAGCTTCGATAGGATACCAAGGATGTCTGCGCTCTCCTTCACGTAGTACTCGAGGTCGTCGTCCGAGCACTTGTTCGTGAGCTGTGCGAGCCGCAGTGACTCACTCGCCAAGTGCTCGTCGAGGTCGAACTGGTCGAGCGCCGGCGGCGGTGGTTCACGGAGCGTCGGTGGGAACACCGCAGACTTGAGCGGCGGGAGCGGGCACTCAAACTGCGGTGGGATGAGCGTGAGCGGTTCGTACTTGACGCCGAGCTCTTTGTGGAGACTCACGGCCTCGGGGATGAGCGACGTGTCAAACTTGAAGAGCGAGTCGTCAAAGAGCCGCGTAAAGTCCTTTGGGAGCTCCTCGCTCTCTTGCATGCACGACCGAAGGCGCTCACTGAGCGCTTGCGTGTCGGGCAAGCGCGTGTACTCGCTCAAGTCCGGGTCGCCAGCGTCCTCGGCGTTGAAGTTGATCCCGCGGTCCTTGAGGAGCCAGCGAAAGACGAGCTCTTGGAGCTTTGCGTTCTCCTCTTTGTCGATCCAGTCGTCTGTGAAGCACTGCGCCGAACCAAAGACTACGAGGCGGCCGGACTTGACCGAGTGCGCTGGCGCAGCAATGCCGCCGTCTTGCCACACTGCGACAACTGGTCGGTTCACAGGGTACGAGATGTACCCGGTCGAGAGAATCGGTGCCGACGGCTTCTTGGCGTTGAGCGTCGCGCCGTACGGGTACACGAACGACAGACCCTTTTGGTCCTTCTCGAGGTTGTTTGCGCGGTTCTCATTGCCAACGTCGTTCGGGAACAGGTTCTTGCGTCCTGAGATCTCGTTCACCTAGCACAGGCACAGACACAAGGCAGTCGTGCGTGAGAGCCCTACGTCACGAGGATCTTAGACACTTGGCAGTACATCGCGGCTTGTTTGACTAACCACGCGCGCGATCTCGCGGTTCACGACGCCGTTCGAGATGAGGACTTCCTTTGGGTGGTGGTACTTGTGGTACACGGTGCGGATCACTGCGTCCGGGTTCACAAAGATGCCGTAGCTACGTCATACAACGCATGAGCTCGTGTGAGCAACAGCCTTAGCCTCAGCAGCTCAGATAGCTCATTCGCACACACAGTGACGCACTCTTTGAGCCAGCCATTGAGGTTCGTGTCGCCCGACTGCTCGCCGACTTCGCTGAGCATCATGAGGACACTGCCGCCAGTTGCGAGGAAGTCCTTGAGCGTTGCGAACTCGGTTGAGCTAAAGCGCTCGCGCACGCCTGCAAACACGAGCACGCTCGCGTCCTTTATCCGGTCTTTCGACAGGTCGTCCTTGTTCACGTCGACTTTGCACACGGACTTGAGCTTGCGCGCGAGCTTCTTGAAGCCGCTCGCGGGGTAGTACATCTCTTTCTTCGACGCGTCAAAGAGCACGACTGCCGACTTGCCTGACGTCGCAGCAGCAGCAGCAGCGTCGCTCTTGCCGGCTCGGCGTGCCTCCGCGCCGTCGTCCATTGGCGTGTGTGTGAGTATGCAGCGAGACAGACTGGAACGTCAAGATACAGCGCGATTGAGACGTAGCGGCGCAGTGCTGCTGCTAAGGAGCGAACGAGTGAGCGAGCGGGTGCGTCAGTGCGGCGGCAGTGCCATCGCTTGTGTGTGCAGTCGTCGGCTGATCCGCCGCATCACGCGCGTCTCTTCGTCAATGTGTGTGGACCACGTTCAATTGATGTAGTACACACCACATTCCCAAATCAATCTTTTTTCGTGAATGGCTTCCCGCCGCAGAGAGCATTGCAGCACGTCGACCGCACGAAGCGCGCGCAGGACCAGGAGCAAGCGAGCGTAGCGCAGGCATCTCAGACAAGCACCATGGTGCGTTGCATGTGCACATGTGCTATTTATGCGTCTATATGTACATGTGCATATCGTGGCGCTTGTGCGTTTGTGTGCAAGCGAGTCGATAGAATGCCATGACGGACAGATAGCACTGATTTCTTTCTTCTCTCTCCTATGCGCTCGTACGTGGCGGCATCGTACACCATGCTCCCCCTCTTGTGCCTTCTCGCTTGTGTAGGCTGAGTTCCGCCAGGCAAAGCACACGATCATCCTCGTGCAGTACACGCGCGACCCGAACTCGCGCACGTACCTCGACTTTGAGTCTGTGAACGGCGGCATGGACGGCGTCGTGAAGATGTACGAAGCCAAGCTCAAGCAGCTGAACCCGAACATGAAGAACATCACGTACGACATCCAGGACCTGTACAACTACATCGACTCGCTCGTCGACCTCAGCGCATTAGTGTACGTCTCGTGCCTATGATGCGCTCTCGTTAGCTCTCTGTAGCTCTCGGTACCGCGTCCACTCACACACAGGAACGTATGGCTCGGTGTATGCAGTCTGGACTTGGAGACGAAGACGTACTTGCCGTGCGGCAAGGAGTGGATCAAGAAGAAGGTCTTCCAGGTCCTCAAGAACCAGGCAGGCTAAACTCCGAGTCACACAACCACACGCATGGCCGTAGCCAGTTGCGCTCATTCGCTACAGCGTACGCCTGCAGCACGTGTGCTTTGCACACAAGAGGCGACTGCACGTGCAGTTCTCTAGAACGCTCGCCGTGCGCTGTTGTCGTCATTGTCATCATCCGATGCGAATGCAACGAAGGATCTAGTGTTCTGTCAAGCTTGCTTGCTCATGTGTCTCTCTGCCGCACTCTGCGTCCGTGTGGCTTGTGTTGCTATTGCTACTGTTGCTGCTGCTATAACGTATCGCTTGGCGCTTCGACGACAGTCGCTTGTGTGTGTGAACGCGTCAGTGGCATGCGCGCTGCTTGGCAGATGTAGTAGAACTGGAGCACGACGAGGAGTGCGAGACCGCTCGAGCGGAACGATGGCGCGCGTGACGACAGTGTAGTCGCATATGCGAGCGCTGCAGCGACCAGGAGCATCCAGCAGACGCTCAGCGCTGCTTCAAACGCGCTCACAACCATTGGGATGCTCTTGCTTCGGGACTAGCAGACGTGCACGAGTAGTTGAACAGATACACGAGAGCTGGCGGATCTGCTTGATCTGCTTGAAGAGCTCTGGATTTGCTTTTCGTATGTGTGGTTTTGCTCTGCATACTGAAATCAAGTCAATTGGGAGATTGCAACGAGTCGCCGCTTTGAACAACAGCAACAAGCGAGCAAGTGAGCAGCGACGATGGCGCAAGAAGGTCAGGACGCGCCGGCGCTCGACATGGTCAAGCTCATCAGGTGCGTATGTGTACGTGTGAGACACTGCTGCACCTGCTTGTGCGAGGCAATAGCACTAACAGCTGCGAATCACGGCGGTGGCGTGACGACTGCACAGCGCGGAGGGACACGAGATCTACATCAGCCGCACGTGCGCCATGGTCTCGGGCACGATCCGCGCCATGCTCAGCGGTGCGTTCTTTCACATGCATGCTTTACAGATGTGTGCGTACTAGCTCGTACTGATTGCTAGTGCCGCACATGCGTGATGAGAGCAGGGCAGTTCACGGAGAGCAAGGGCGAGATCACGTTCCCTGACATCAGTGCGCCGATCCTCGAAAAGGTCGCGCAGTACATGTACTACAAGTCGCAGTACACCGACAGCACGTCGCGCTTCCCAGACTTTGTCATTGAACCGGAGATCGCAATGGAGCTGCTCATGGCTGCGAACTACCTCGACTGCTAGACAGACAGTCGTTCATCTCTCTATACATTCCGTCATACGATCACTCGCCACACGTGCAAGCGCTTGCTACAGACACACAGCACTGCGTAGGACCACGTATCGTCATGACACCAATACACTCCGTCTCTCTCGCTTTATGCGCCAATGGCTCTAGAGCTGCTAGCTCATCGAAGCTCCTAGTTTGACATGGATCGCATGAATGGTCGCCCGGTCGATACTAGCGCAGTTGGTGGGCGACCATTCACTATGGCACTGCTGCTCCTGCTGCTGTCACTTGCCAACGCCTAAGACGCCAAACAGACAGACACTGACACGCACATAGAGATGGAGCGTCGTCGCCGCCGCGCGCGCATGTATCTCCAGCTCGCGATTTGCTACAAGACGTGGTTCAGCTTGCTCTTCTACCCCGTGTCGTTCCTGCTCTTGCTCTAGAAGCTCTCGCGGTTCGAGTACACGTCTGCGCTCGCGCGCACGCTCCCAGTCACGGCGTTTGTGCTCCTGCTAGTCGCAGACGTTGCGCGCTACTGGCTCGGGACGCACGGGAACTTGCGCCGACAGGTGTTCCACCTCACGGCGTTCCTCTTCTTCTCGCTCTGTCCACTCCTCCCGTGCGTGCTCTACTGCAACTTCTTGGCTGAGCACCGCATCGCCTTCGACGTCGTCGTCGGCGCGCTCTTCCTCGCGCTCCTCACGTTCGAAGTCGTCATGGCGTTCGTCGTGCTGCGCGGACTCTTGCGCCACGAAACGAGCCGCTTCGTGCGCTTGCGTGAAGCTGCGCGCGAGAAGCTCAAGCAAGAGGCGATGGAGAGTGGCGAGGCTGCTGCTGCCAAGGCGCTCTTGAATACGCGTCACCCACGTGCACCAGCACACGAGCATCCGCACGAGCTCCAGCGCCGCAGACGCGCAAGCGTCGATGCATCAGAGCGACAAGGTGGTGGATCGTCGAGCACAGCTGCGTGCTGATGAAAGTGAGCGCTTGCCAAGACGATGATAGTGAGAGGCAACTAAAGTAGACGAGAAGTAGACAAGTACGCGATCAAATCGTTTGACTAGCAATGGCCATCACCATTCGCATGTAGAGCAGCTGTGATGGTGATGGCCATGGTGATCGTGTCGCGCGTTGCATGTGCAATGTGTGACGAGAGAACGTCTGACTGAGCAAGCCCGTTTCAGAGTCGACTCGTAGCGGCGCACTTCGACTCGCGTCGGTTCATCCGAGTTCCTCGCTCGTACGAGCAAAGAGTGTGCGCGACCAACTCGATCTCTCCTGCTTCATTGCGTCACGTCACGCCACGATGTCAGCGCTCCGCAGCATGGAGACGACTCACAAGAGCACGGTATCGTGGACTTGTTCTTGCTAGCACTGTGGTGACTCGTACGCGTACTGACAACACGTGCCAACGTGCTTGCGGTAGGCGATCCTGCGGTGCAAAGTCGCAGTTGTCGGTGACGCGACAGTCGGGAAGACTGCGCTGCTCCAAGTGCTCAAGAGCAGCGGGCACGAGTATCCAAAGAACTACGTCATGGTACAGCAGCGCTTGCGCCGTGAGACCTTGACGGCTCCTCATCCTCCTCATCGCTACCATCGCACTGACCTGGACGCCTTGGATCAATTTGGCGTTGCGTGAACGCGCTCGTTCCTAGACCTCGGACGTCGAGCTCTGCGTCAAGAGCATTCCGATCCCTGACACGAACGTCGTCGTCGAGCTCTACCTCTTTGACTGCGCTGGCCAGAGCATCTTCAACCAACTCGACTTTGGCACCTCGCACGTACGACCTTGTCGACGTCCTTGTTGTCTGTCTGGACAGCACACATACTGATAGCCTGGAAGCCTTGTCTTGCGACTGACTCTCGCATGCGCGGCTGTTGTTGCTACTGCTGCTCACGTTAGTACCGCGGCGCATCGATCGCAGTCGTGGTCTTTGATGTGAACAACAAAGAGTCGTTCAAGTCGTGCGCCAAGTGGTACCAGGACGTCAAGGACGCGTCGCCGACGCACAACATCCCAGGTACGTCAATCAGTCAGCAACGCTTCGCTGGCGCAACCAAGCAGCCCGTTGACAATGACATTGTCGTTCATGCTTCATGTGATTCACTTCGTTTGCTCCCACCTAGGCGTGCTCATTGCGAACAAGACCGACTTGCGCGAGAACAACCGCGACGCGATCTCGATCAAAGATGCCGAGGACTTTTGCGACCGCAACGACTTCAAGTACTTTGAGACGTCTGCGGTGCGTGCTCCTAGTGCCTTACATGCCTTGCTCGGACAGAACGAGAGGTGGATGAGAGGTGGAGGCGGCAACTCACACTCATGTGGACTGATCGAATGACTGCCTGGCTCGGACGCTCGCTCACAGCAACAGAACACTGGGATCGACGCGCCGTTCAAGTACATCGCCGAGTGGTTTTACAAAAAGTACCAGAGCGCAGCGCAGCGTGCGTGAGCGCTCGCGTCAGCAGCAGTCGAGTGACGAGCCAAGAGACTGAAGACTCACGTGCAAAGACTCGTAGGCTCACAAACTTCGTTCATATACCACAGCTACGACGTCACATACAGACACAGAGAGCACGAGGGTACACGACAGACACGTGGTCTTGGCGACTCGCTCGTTGGACTTGCTAGCCACACACTACGCTAGACGTAGTCAGCCGTGCATGGCGTCTTGTGCTGCGTCAGTGCGCGCAGCACGATCACTGGCTCGCGCCGCTGCGTGCGCCAGTACGCCCAGAGCGCGATCCAGATCCAGACGTACTGGAACGCATGGAGTGGGTTCACGTGCATGCGGAGCTGCGTGCAGTCCACGCCATTTGCACAGTCGAGCTCCCGCACGCGCGCGTGTTCGTGTGCGACGCCAAAGTACACTTGTGCGCCAACAGAGAGCAGCGAGAGCGTCTCTGTGACAAGTAGGACTTTGCGAATGCGGTCGGCTGGCTTCCGTGGCGCTCGCTCTGGCTCTTCGAGCACTGCGTGTGTGTTGCTAGCGTCATCGTCGGTCGGGTCGTGGTGACTCGTGTAGACAGTCGATTGCGTCGTCGCAACGATCAAGTCGAACGCTCGTTGCTGCGTCGCCTCCATGCGCTCGATCGCATCGAGGCGTCGGATCACTTGCCGACCGTACACGACGAAGCTCGTGCTCAGGACAAAGAGGAAGCCGGCAGAGACGTACAGCGTCACGGGTCCGCGCACGCCGCCAAAGCCTTTGGCTTGGACGAGACTCACGTCACACGCGATGTAGAACGACCAGATGAGTGCGATCGCAAGGCGCTCAAACAGAATGAGTGACTGGCGCTTCGCGACGACGCCGTGCTGCGTGATTGAGATGTAGAAGCTCAGCGACTTGATGCTGTACGTACGTATAGCAAGTAAGCAAGTAAGTAAGTAGGCAAAGGCGTCAGTCCAGAGCGCTCTGTACCCGTCCTTGTTGTCCTAAGACGGAAGCAGCACGCCCAGTAGGTACGTACAAGATCGTGTGGAGCGTCGCAGTGCACGAGTCGGTGAGGAAGCTCGAGAGAGATCGCGGGACGTAATGTGCGTAGCTGCTCGGGTCGACGCCGCGCAGTGTGATCGTGAGCGCAGCGTACATGCAGAGCGCAAAGATCTGCTTCTGGAGCATCGCACCGCGCGTGCGCACAGCACAGGCGAGCTTGTACGCGCTCACGCTCAAGACAGTGAAGCCAGCGACGCAGTAGACAATCTGCATCATTGTGTACGAGTCGCCAGCGAGCACCGCGAGTGTCGTGACGCATCCACTTGGTGTGCGTGCGAGACCGTAGCCGCACGTCGTGTCGGTGACGTTCGTGACCATCGAGCAGGCGTGGCGCTAAAGACTATGCGCTGCTCTGGTATCGCGCGAGAAGCGAACGTGGATGCTGTTCACGCGCAGTGCAAGCGCCAGTGCGATGTTTGAGGCACTGAGCCCAAGCGCGCTCGCACCCACATGAGCTCCAGCAGAGCGAGCGGCACCGCATGGTTCGTAGCGCTCGCGGCATGTGGCAGCTCTCTGCTGTCTCTTGCCTCGCTTCTCCATTATCACAATCAACTGTCATCAGAAACGTCGGACTGATTCTATCTCGCAGTAAAGTACGCGATTCAGATACAATTAATTACCCAAATAGACACAAATTGCGTATGTAAACAGCAATTCATCCACATACAAACGCGAATGCGTTATTATCTGCACATCCACACAAGTGTCGACCAGCTGGTCAACCTGCTCTCGCTTGCCTCTGACTACGACTGTCGCGCTCCTGCACTCGATGACGGGGCATGTCCGTCAACATGTGCCGCTCCATGCGATGATGCCTGATCGTTGATACGAGCCGATGCATGACCGCTTGGCCACGTAGAGCCACTTGACGAGCGCTCTCTGCGCCAATCGACAGTGTACACAAGCAAGAGGTCGTTGGCTCCAGCAGCTCGTACAGCTTCCGTGGCAGCGTGGCGTCACATAGCAGCCTTTCATACATGGCATCACGCTCATCGCTCTACACTGCGACTATGTATCGGTACTCTACTGTGTACGAGCGAGTGCTTACGAGCGTAGAAAGAAGAAGAGGAGGCACGACGCAGTGCATGGGATGACGATGCAGCAGCATGAGGGGTTTGCATTGCTATGACTCCTACTAGCGCACTCGATCGTCACGGATCGACTGCCGACGAACCGCCACGTGCGTCTCTCGCTGTGTGCGTACATGCACAGCAGCACAAGAGGCGCATAAGTGACGATGACGATGATCACGACGCCGCTTAGCCGTACTGGAGACGGAAGACGTCGTTGTGGATGTAGTACTGGCCCTGCTGGTGCGCAACGAGCTGGAACACTTGCGTGAACTGGATCGGCTGGTTGTCCTCAATCTATCGTGCGTACAGCAGCACAGGCATGGAGAGTGAGTGAGCATGGCGGCGCGTTGTGGCAAGACCTGACGACTGGCATGTGTGCGTGCACTGCAGTATGTATGGACGCACCTTGAGCTTGCCTTGGACAAAGATGATCATTGCGTTCGGCGACGTCGATGGCTGGATGTCCACCGTCGGGTACTCGTGCTGGACCTGCGGGAGCTGCTGGAGCTTGCCCATGATTGCCTGCTGGCCCGAGAGCATCGTGCCTTCCCAGCTCATCGTCGACACCGGTTGCTGCAGGCAAAAGAGAGAGAAAGAGGGCGATGGTGATTCATGACGGTGCACATACAGACACTGCATGCGTTGCAGACGCGAGTGCATCCCAGCCAGACAATGTCTACAATGACGACGTACGTAGAGGTTGATGAGCGCCGCACGGTTCGTGTCGAACGTGTTGTAGTAGTGCTGCACAAAGGCATTCGCGACTTCTTCGGCCGACATCGTGGACGAGCGCGAGCGAGATGAGAGGAGACGAGAGGAGACGAGAGGAGTCGAGAGCGCGCACACAGACACCTGCTCGTGGCGGTCGACCTGCTTTCGCGTGCTTCTTCTGCCTGTGCTTTTTCCAGACTGTCAAGGGGGGTCGATGGCTGGAAACCCCGCTTTTCGCACTATCGCGACCACGGGTTTAGGAACTGTACCCTCTTGAAAGCGATACGCAAGTTCCAGCCAATCAAACCCTTTTCGCACGTCCGTATACATTTACACAGGAATTTTGTGTGAATCGAAACGATGATTTTGAACTGTGTTGCTGCTGCTTCATTCGTGTCAAGCTGTGCACACGTGTTCGCTTGATTTTGCTATCAAGAAGCACACGCTGAGCACATGTCGCTGCTCAAACAGCGCACATACACAAACACAGGACAAAAAGGTGGCAAGCGAGCAAGAACAGCAGATGACAACGACGCTTGAAGCGACACACGCGCCTGTGCATCAAGGCGAGCTACAGCAGACGCATGAGGCGAAGCAAGAGTCGACGCAAGACTCTGAGCAAGAGCTGACGCAAGGCTCTGAGCCATCAGCGGCATCAGAGTCTGATCAAACGCAGCCACATGTGACCGAGCCATCGCCGACGCAAGAGGCTGAAGCACCTGCGACGCAAAGTGCCGAGTCATCTCACAGGCAAGAGCCTGTGACTCTACAGACTCAAGAGTCTGAGCAAACTCAAGCTAACAAGACGGAGCCACTGCAGCCACTGCAGACAACACCACCTGTGCCACCTCGAGACGCCAGACCTGCCGCTGCCGCCAGTTGCAATGCACCTACTGCACAGATGGCACGCGGCACGAAGCGTCCGTACACGCCTGTGCCGCAACATATTGCTGACGCGGCTGCAGTGCTAGTCTTTGACTGCGGGTATGCTGTCCCAGATGCGGTGCGCATTGTCAAGATGCCGCGCGGTGGACTCACGAAGCGCTTGGAGCGTCTGTGTGCAAAGCGCGATGGTCGCGCGCCAGTCCCCAAGCGAGCACGCAAGAGCTCGAGCTCTGTCGAGTCGCAGCCATCCGTGGGCTCTACGACAGCTGCTATGACTGCGACCACAGCGAACTCGGGTGTCCCACCACACATCGAGGACGCTGCGTGTGTGCTGCTGTTTGACTGCGGCTACTCGGTCGAGATCGTGCTCGAGATCATGAAAGTGCCGTGGAGCGGTCTCGCGCAGCGCCTCAAGCACTTGCTGGCGCATCCAGACGAGCGCCAGCCGTTCCGAGCGCGTTCAGACGCGAGCGACACGGTCGTTGCCGCTGCACCAGTGTCAGTGATCGCATCATCTCAACCGTCAGTCTCGCATCAGCGACCAGTGCCAGTCACTCGCGCTGTGCAAGACGTCGCAGTTGCAACGCCACCATTGTCATCATCATCGAACGGTCCTGACAGTGTGTTCATCGACTTGCTCGTGTTCCCTGACACGGCGTTACCGTGTCAGCGCTACCACTGGGGCATTGGCTGCTCGCGCGTCAACTGCGCGTGGCTCCACGACCAAGGCTCGTCGCTCTTGGAGCTTCTCAAGCTCATCAAAGGCGCAACGACGTCCATTGACCTGTGCGTCACGCAGATCACGTGTCCAGAGGTGCGCCGCTCACATGAGGACGTTCTCCATGGCTCTTTCTCTCATTGTGACCATTGCTATGGACTGACAGCGTTCGCTGGTTGTCTGGTTGTAGATCGTCCATGCGCTCCGAGCAGCACAGGCGCGCGGTGTCGTCGTGCGTGTGATCCTCGACTACGAACTGTCGCTCGACAAGAGCTCCAAGGTCGAGCAGTTTGTCCAAAAGGTGCGTGCGCATGTCATCTGTGATGCTAGCTGCGTACGGCTGTGCAGCCTGACGCTAACACTCGTACATACAGAACATCCCAGTGCACTACGGTGACAAGCGAACGCCAATGCGTCACAACGTACGTGACGACACACCCGATCTTCGTTGGTGAGGTCCACGGGGCAAAAACTTGATATACTGAGCGCGTGTGGCTGTTGTTTGGCTTGGACGCTGCAGTTCTGCATCATTGATGGCAAGACGCTGCTCACCGGTGCGCTGCTCACACCTGGAGCGCTGGCCCCTGTGTGTCTACTCTCCACCGACTGACGCACATGTGAATGAACAGGTTCGTTCAACTGGGGACTCGACGGAGTGCTGATTCACGCAAGTGAGCTTGCGATCCACGCACGCGGCCGCCTGCTCGTGCGCTTTGCATCGCTCTTTGCTCACATTTGGACAAAGGACGATGCATCAAGTGCACCAGCGAGTCAGCCCACCACCGAGTCAGTACGTCCATGAGTCAGGAAGCGAGCTGCTCGATACTGAGCAGCTCCAATGAACGTATGCGTACAAGAGAGTGTGTGTTTGTGTGTGTGAGTTGATGATCACAGTCTGCTTGCGTTCGCCTGTCATTGCGTTCAGAGGTAGAGCTCGTCGTCTTTCACACGGAGCGGTGTGGTGGTGCTGCGAGGAGGTTGCTGCGGCGCGTGGGGACTGGAGGTCGGGGCATTCGAGCTGCCAGTCGGTGGCGGCGACAGCGACGCAGCGTTGTTGCTGCTGCTGCTGCTGGCGGAGAGCGTCTGTGGTGCATGTTGCGCCAGGAACGCGTGGAACTGCGCAAGGGTAGCGTCGCACTTGGGCACGACGTGGCCTTGGCTGTGGATCGACGTCTCAACGTAGCTCGTTGGGTCCTAGATACATAGATATACAGAGACTCAGTCAGTCAGTCAGTCTGGTGGCTGCAGAGACCACAGCACACAGTATGAAGCACGGTCTTGTACCTGAGCGTGGCTAAAGACGTCGACGACTGCGCGGCTCTTTGCAGCCGAGATGACGTGGTCGTTCAAGCCAAACATGTGCAGCGAGCTCGTTGCTGGGAGAATGCCAGACGCCAAGCTATACTGCTGCGGGCCGAGGTAGCTCCCAATGAGGATCGCAATGCGCGGGCTCCAGCGCAGCTCTAGACGCGCTTGCGTCGAGCAGAGCCACGACGCGAGACTCGCGCCTTGCGAGAACCCGAGCACGCCGTCAATATCGCCGAGCTCTGCGAGCTGCGCCCGCAAGAACGCGAGCAGCACGTCGCGGTCGTGGTCGAGCTGCGTCGGTCCCGCTTGGTGTGGACCTGACGGTCGCCACCACGCGCGAAAGAGGTGCTCCGTGTTGCGTGGTCGTGGCTGTCGGCTCGGTGTCGCCGTGTCGCGCGACGCGCTGGCATGCTGCTGCTGCTTCTTTGCGAGGATCGGCGGCGTGACTGTGAACGGACCGTCGATGTAGATGTACTCGACTGCGTCGTCCATGCGCTGCAATGCGCGCAAGTGCTTGGTCTTCGCAGCAAACGTGTCGGCGTTCTGGTACATGCCGTGCAAACAGAGCAAGCGGAGCTTGCGCGCGCTCGGCTGCGCCATCACTGCTGCTGCGTACAGCCGCGCACAAGAGCAGAGGAAGCAGGCTCGCACGCGCAAGAGTGGCCGTCGACGCTCGTCACGACGCGCAGAGCGAGTGCTGCTGATGGCTTGCGGCTGCAGTTGTCTGGTTCAAACTGACTTTGCCTGAAATGAACTTGATGTGCAAAATGTGGAGCACACAAATGACACTTCAAGCCACACAGTGCCACATCATACTTCAAAATTGGCAAGTCGTTTGACTATATTGTAGTATTCTTGTGCTACGAATCATTCTGAACGATTAGAGTATACATTGCATAGTACAAACACATTTGACCTGACTACAGTATGCAAGTGTCCACACAGATCCAAGCTCAGTACAGCATACAAACTTCAAGTGCTTGACGATCCTCTTGCTGCACTTCAAGGTCACAACACAAAAGCACGAGTCTCGCGCGCATCTGCTCAGCTCCAGCTCCTCATCACGAGCTCGTCTCAATTACACGAGTCGCAATGATGGAAGCCGTGACGGACGAGATGCTCAGAGCCACGACCGGTTTACTCACGCTCGGCCAGACGCTCTCGGACATCGCTGCGACGCTCAATGTGAACCGCACAGAGCTGCGCGAGCGCATGGAAGCAGCAGGACTCGACATGCGCGTGCACGAGCCGCCGCCAGGGTTTGTCGAGCACCGTCCGCCACTCCGCCGCGACTTTATGTACAACTTCCCAGACGACGCATTCGATCGCTACGGTCTCGACGTCCCAGAAGGCGTCGAGTCCAGCTATCTCAAGCTCATTGCGACTGTCGAGTCGACAACGAACAGTCTCGACATCATCTGCCGCAAGATCACAAGCAAAGTGGTACGTCTTGTGTGTATTCATGTGTTGCTTGGATCATTCGCAGTGCACTCATTCACGCTAGTACGACGTGTGTACGTAGATGGCCGATGTGTTCATTGAGCTCCACAACCGCCCCGGGGTCGAAGTGCGCGTGCTCGTGAACGACAAAGAGCTCTCGAACCGACTGTCGCAAGTCGGCTACTTGATCGCAAACGGCATTCCCGTGCGGTACCTTCGCTGTCAGCTCTCGACGGTGCGCTCGAGAGCATCTAGGACGATGACTGGGCAGTGTCTCTTACTCATACTGACTGACGATGGCGACGTGTCTGCGCTTGATCCACACACAGCACTGCATCATTGACGGCCAACTCGTGCTCATGGGTGCGTTTGCTCAGATATCGTGTGCACAATGCTGTGCTGCGCAGCTGCTCACGTCGCTCTGTCGTGCTCTCCATGCACAGGCTCGATGTTCTGGGCGGAGCACCGCACGTACCGGAACTTTGACATGGTCATGGCGCATCAGCAAGGGCAGATCGTGCGTCAGATGTCTGCGCGTCTCGAGTCGCTGTGGGAAGGCAAAGACCACTGAGCAGTGCGTCTTGGCTGCTGCTGCTGCGAGCGCACACGTGAGTGTCCTCTCTCGCACTCTCTCTATCTCCATCTTGCGTTGCTTTGCGTGTCTCGTGTCTTTCGTCTGGACCTCCCAGGGTCCGTGTGTGTGTATGAGATCAATGCGACTCGATGACTCTGTTTGCCAGTGCGTCTGTACGCGCAGTTGTCTGACCTCTAAGACGGATCTTACCGCTGTGTTTGCGTCACATGCTCTCTATGCATACGAAGTACCTCAGCCTCGCAGGCAGGAGCAGTTCTAGGGCTACGCTGGCAAGTGCATGAGTGTAGTGCAAAGGAACGAGGGCGACGAACGAGAGCACATGGAGCGCCTTTGAGCGAGGACTCCGCAGAAGGGTGTACTTCAATGCATCTGCTGGCAGCGTGTTGGATCTCGTCGCTTGATCACTGACTGCTTCAGTGTCACCACGGTCAACAGCAGCAATGCATCAACAGATCAGTCGACGCAGTGGCAGTCCGTCTTGGAGCATCGGAGCGAGGTCCATTGGTCGCGCTTCCTACACGCGTGGCTCAATGAGGCAGTACATCGTGACGAAGCACTGCTCGACGTTGTTGATCACTGGCAGCGCCATCTGCGCAGCATCTTGGAGGAACGTATCGCGCTGAAGCATGCCGAGCGTCGCTGCAATACGACCGAACTGCGAGAGGTTATTTGGCGCGAGCAACAGCCGGC
>JAASFL010000662.1:0-14795 GCA_023333735.1 Globisporangium takayamanum
AGAGCGCACCGACAAACAGGAACGACAGCAGCGTCGCGACACTACTGCTGCTCGCACTGCTCTCGAGCATCGTCGTCGTCGTCATTGCGATGACTTTTCCTCAATAGTTAGGTTGTGTATATTGAAATTCACGTATTGAAGTGCAATATTTAGAATTTTGGTGTTGAAGTGATTTCGTACTTGTACGAACGGACACAGTACTGTCACTACAAAGACGCGAAAAGCGTTTTAATCTCGTTTTTGTATGCTCACTTTCCAAACGTCACTTTCCCATAGAACTCGGTCGAAAACAAGCGAAGCAACAAGCATGGCGAAGTCAAGCGCGGCACTGATCGTCGTGTACGTACTGCTCGTGCTCTTCCTCGTCGCCTCGGTCAGCTACGTGTACGTCACGTGGCGCAACTACCGCCGCGCAATGAGTGAGGTGCTGCAGCAGCTGCGCGATCAGGACCTCGAGCGCGGCGGCCGCGGCCGAGTGAGCCACGAAGACAATTACTGGCTGCGCGACCGACCGCCAGCGCCTGCACCACCAGTCGAAGTCCCAGCAGAAGAGCAGTACGCTGCATTCTTCGCAGCAGCTGCAGGTGTACGACCGTCCGCAACATCCTTGCGTGTGCCAGTGTCACCGCACTATGTTGCAACGCCAGTGTACTCTCCGAGCTCCAAGACGCTTGCATCCAGCACGACACCAGGACGCCGATGACACAATCCAGTTCATAGTATGCATGCGTGACGACTGCGGCAGTAGCTAGTATCAGCTGTCGCAATCGACAAAGCTATTGCGAACACTGAGTGTCGTTAACGAATCGGATCTGTGTGTGTGCATGAACGACTAAGCTCTCAAGCGTGGACTTCATGTGCATATGAGCAACATTGTCAATGACTATCTTGTAGTGCCCAGCGTCCATGCAGACAGCGCTGGTTGACGACGTCTTCGAGGAGCGCAGAGGACGCAGAGGGCCTGGATGCAGCTCGAGCTGGTTGTTGGTGTGCATGACACCATTATTGGTGTGTCCACACGAGATATTTTTACAGCTGCGAGAAAAAGCACTTCAACAGTCGGGATATCTGTAGCGAGCTTCGTGAAGTATAATTCCGATACAGTTTGTAACCCGTCGCCGACCGCCTGCGCACACGCGGTAGCAGCGATCCGCAGTGGAGACCAAAGCAAGCGCAGAAGTGCGAGAAGGGACCGCAGCAGCAGCAACACACGAAGCAGTCGTCGCGATGGACAAGTTCGCGCTCGACCGGCTCAAGAATGTCATGGACGAGGCGTACGTAGCATGTGTGCATGTGTACGAGCAAGCGAGGGACCCCCTCGTTCCCCTCGCGCCTTCTTCTTCGTCTTCGTCATCGTCTCCCCCTTGCGCTGAGATGACGCGGCGAGTCGCACTTGCTCGGCACGTGCGAGTCATCACGCAATGGAGACTTGCTTCATGACAGCGATAGAAAGAGGAGGCGCATGTGCCTGTGTCTGCTTGGTATGCTGCTGAATGAGAGCAAAGGAGAACACTCACGAGCGATGCCACTGCTGAACATGCATGCCACCACCCCTTGCAGCAAGAGTGCCGTGAAAGCCAAGATGGGCACGGACGTCGAGCGCAAGATGGAAGACGCGCTCTCGAACAAGAACTGGGGCGCCTCCAGCACGCTCTTGAACGAAATTGCGCAGCTCACCTACGACTAGTACGTGCTGCCACAAGCGCTCATTGCTCGTCCCCCTCTTGCTGCGTGTCAACGACTCACGCTCGCTTGCTGCTGTACTTGCCTCCCTCTCTCGCGCGTTGGCTTGCTTGACTGACTCTAGCGAGTCTTACAACGTCGTGATGAAGAAAATCTGGGAAGCCACGGACTCGCACGCGCGCCAGTGGCGCACAGTGTTCAAAGTACGCAGCAGCATGCCTTCTGTCTCTCTGTACTCCCACGATGATGATGATGATGACAGAGCTGACAATGGATGACGCTGTAGGCACTCAGTCTGCTCGAGCACTTGGTCAAGAACGGCACAGAGCGCGTGGTTGAGAACGCGCGTGACCACATGTTCAAGCTCCGTCAGCTCTCGGACTTTTCGTACCACGACGGCTCAGCAGACAAAGGCGCAGGCGGTACGTCCTGACATTGCGATGTGTAGCTCGAGCACATGCTGTGGAGCCTTGGAACTAGCCTCAGTGTGCGTAAAGACTGACTGACCTTGTTGCTCGTGCGCAGTGCGCGAGAAGGCAAAGCAGATCGTCGACCTCCTGAACGACAACGACCTCATTCGAGAAGAGCGCGAGAAGTCGCGTCGGCTGCGCGACAAGTTCATTGGCATTGGATCGGGCGGTGGCGCCATGGGCAGCATGGGCTCGAGCGGCTACAGCGGCGGTGGTGGTGGTGGCTACAGTGGCGGCGGCGGTAGCGGCTACAGTGGTGGTGGTGGCTACAGCGGTGGTGGTGGTAGCGGCGGCTACAGTGGTGGAAGCAGCTACAGTGGTGGCGGTGGTAGCGGCGGCTACAGTGGTGGAAGCAGCTACAATGGTGGCAGTGGTGGCGGCTACGGCGGCAGTCGCGCGGAAGACAAGACATACGCAAGCCGATACGACGACCGCGAGCCAAACAAGAGCTACTCGAGTCGATATGCAGACGAGCACGACGATCACCGCACTGGCAGTGGTCGCAGCGCACGTCGCGACAAGCATCGAGGTGCGTTGTGCTGATGGACATTGAGGGAGGCATCATGCATGGGACTGACACGCTGTTGTTCTGTGCGTGATTGCTGTGGTGCAGACGATCAAAGCGACGAGTCTGGCTCAGACGGCGAGGTGCGTTGACTGACTCATCATGGACAGCAAGCGACACACGTGCAGATCATCTGTGCTCTCGTACTCACTCTCACGCACTTCTGTCTTCCTATCTCCTCACTCGCTCTTGCTACAGACGCGTGCATCTCGACGAACGGCGTCATCGTCAAAGCGACGGAGCTCGAAGAAGAAGGAGGTGCGTTCGCTGTTGCATGAGATAGTAGCAGCAGGGTCTGCTTGCGTCATTGTGGGCACGTTCTCACGCGTCGCTGTTCACTATGCGCTTCGCAGGAAGAGGCAGCAGCAGCAGCACCGACCAAGGGACCATCGGCTGCACCATCGCTCTTGGATGACGACTTCTTTGGCTCCACGTCTACCGCATCTGCTGCACCAGGTACGCACTCGCACGCGCTGTTGTGTATCATGTGATGCACTTTGTCACTCACAAACATCCACACTTGTCTGTGTCTCTCTGCTGTCGCTCGAACTAGCGCAATCGAGTGCGTTTGATCCGTTTGCACCAGCTCCAGCAGCGCCAGCACCGCAGCAGAGCTTTAACGCGTTCGGCGCTCCAGCTGCAGCTGCACCGCAGCAGCCAGCGTTCAACGCATTTGGTGCTGCTCCAGCTCCTGCAGCAGCAGCACCTGCCGCGGCGTTTGATCCATTTGGCGCAATTGCTGCACCGGCAGCGACTGGGAACCAGTTTGGCGCGTTCCCACAGCCTGGTCAGCAGCAGCAGTCTGGCATGGGCTTTGGTGGCATGCAGATGGGCGGCAATGCGTTTGGCGCTGCGCCGCCTGCGCCAATGTTCAACCAGCCGGGCGGCAGTCAGTTGGGCGGTCCGTTTGGCGGCATGCAACCGCAGCAGCCGCAGCAGCAGCAGGGGATGTTTGGCGCTGGGATGCAGCAGAACTCGATGCAAGCGCGCACGGGATCGAACCCTGGCATGCACCAAGTGCAATCGCGAACGGCGCCGAACCCAAGCGCAGCGCAAGAGCCGAAGCGCAACGATGCATGGGGCGCTGGCTCGTCGCTCTTTGACCTGAACAACCTCGGTCCATCGAGCGCGAGCAGTGGCGGTGCGGGCGGTCGTCCAGGTCAGTCTGGTCCGTCGGGTCACGCTCAGTCGAGCCAGAACAGCTTCAGCGGCCTCGACACGCTCGCAGGGATGCCGAACAAGATGAACTCGTTCGGGAACGCGCCGGCGATGAACACCATGAGCGGAGGCATGGGTGCTATGGGCGGCATGCAGCAGCAGCCAAGCATGGGCTTTGGCGGCATGCAGATGGGCGTTGGCATGGGCATGCAGCCTCGTCCGATGATGGGCGGCATGGGCATGCCACAACAGCAGCAGCAACCTGGCATGGGCGGCATGATGAACCCGAACGCGGGCTTTGGCGGCATGCCTGGTGGCTTTCCGCAGCAGCAGCAGCAGTTCCAGCAGCAGCAGTTTGGAGGCAACCGACCGTTCTGAAGACCGCGTGCAGTCCGTTAGAGTCGCATACGCCAGTCACTCGAGTGACGTGCGAGCATTGAAGAAGATGCCAGCAACAACACGAGCGAGCGAGTGACGCGGTGCGTCTGTGCTGCTTAGTCGAGAGTGACGAACAGTGAGAAAGAGCGAGCGGGGGAAGCGAATGCAACATGCGACGACCTTGTGTATACATCATCAGTAGCAGTGGTGCTCGACCGTGTTGCGCTGCGGATCTATGACGAACGGGAAACGCATACTCGGTCGCACTACAAACTGCTCGAGTGATCATCTGTCTGTCGATGCGTGGTGCTGCGCCAGCAAAGAGCTCCTCGATCGTGCGCGCAATGATGGCGTCGCACGGATCGCTCTCTCTCTCGCAGCTCGCAGCGACACCACATGCCGAGAGTCCCCTTCTCTCAAACACAACATCCTGGTGCGCGAATGTCGACTGCGTGCTCGTGCTGTGTCAACTGTCCGAGAGCACTCATGATGCTGTTTGCTGCTTTTGCTGTTGATGCATCGCTGCACTGAGGCGGCAGGCACTTCACCTCGTGCTGGACAACGACAGCGACTTGGACAGACACGACAGCCCGCAGGATGTTCACACGCACTGCTGTAGCGGTGCGTTCTTGCTCGTGGCATCACCACCACCAGCAGCTTGATGGTCTTCACGAACAGAGCTTCGCCATGTCGCCTGCGTACCCGACGCTGTCGGGCGACTCGGGCGAGACATCCTCCATCTCATGGTCTTTGTGCTGCGACTGCTGCTGCTGGTGCGTCCACTGTCTGTTGTTGTTGTTGTTGTTGCTCGCACTCATGTCAGCAGCGAGTGCGTCGTAGTCCCACGTCGCTGCGGCTGCGAGCATGTTCTTCTGACTCGACACTTTCTTCAGCGGCGCAGCGTCCGTCTCGTCAGGACTTTGATCTGCGACGTGGTCCGACTTGCGCTTCCGCAATCCCTCTGGGTGCTTCGTCAGCACACTGAACGACGACGACGCGGACCGTACGCGCAAGTGTCCTGGGATCGACAGTCGCCCGCCACTCGCAGTCTGCAGTGGCGACTGGCCAAAGCGGCCGTCAAACCGCGTGATCTCGACTGCGTCGACGCAGACGCTGTCGCCCATTGCATCAAAGTTCCCGTCACGGTGGTGCGACGGCAAGTCGTCGAGGCGAAACGAACTGTTGCGTAGTCGCAGCTGCTTGCGCAAGACGTCGCGTGGCTGCGGCGATGACGGTGGAGTCGACGGTCGGTCGCCGAGCAGCGGAAAGACTTTGAAGTGGCCGCCGTTCTCGCGCCGCCGCTGCCACCGTCGTCGCTCGCACTCGTCTTGCTCGTCGTCGTCATCCAACTCGTTCAGCTCGTCATCATCGTCATCGCCGGGTGCAGTGTCACGGCGAAACTGGAGTCCAACTGCGATCTGGTTTAGCTTCTCCCGCAGCAGCAGTATCTCTTCGGGGTCGCTCACGACCGACTTGCGCCGCGCAGCAATGTCAATCGCTGAGCTGTTTGTGTACCGCGCACTCTTGCTGTTGTTATTGCCGGAAGCGCGTCGATCCGTGACTGCTGGCGTCGTTGTTGTTGGGCTCGTGCGCGGACTGCTCTGCGCTGCCATGCTCGTTCACTCGCTTGTGCCTCTCTTGCTGTCTTGCGCGTTCGTTCTGCCAGATGTCGTTGCTGTGTTGATGCGGCGTGCACGCACTCACTCACCCCGTGCGACCGGTGATCTTGGTCTTGAGCTCGGTCTTGGTCGTTGTGTCCCCCGATGCGCGCGCTGGAATTCGGAAATGAAGGCTGCGCATTGGAGCGGCCGCGCGCGCGCATCGCGCCGAAACACTCTCACTCGCATCGACTGCTATTCATTCACACACACATGCACGAGCGAGCATCGCGAGCAGCGCACTCGCACGCCAGAGGACTTAAGCGGGCGCGTACGGTACAGAAAATACAACCAGACGAGTGACCTGCTGCGAGCAACCCGTGCGATTGCGCTTTTTTCGAAGAAGTGGCGTCGTGGGAATCTCCTGAGTGAAACGCTGCTGTGCTCTCCTCGCGCGAACAGGCGCGGCTCGCTCGCTCTTTTCTTCGTTGCTCGAACAGAGGTAAAACCTCAATGCATGTATGTATGTGGAAAAACCTCGATACAAAAATATGTGCGCCACACAATGATGATGATGGTGTGGTGCGACTGCGCCACATCAACACTAACGAACAAAATCCACACCTGCCTCTGGTGCCTTTGTATGTCAGCACTCACTCAGTCCGACGACTCGGTCCGACGACGCTGTTGTACGTGCCTGCCTGTCCGGATTGGTTTGGTTGCCGACAGGTTGCCGAGCCCTTCACCGAGGTGTTTGCTGAGGATGCACAAGCACTGGTCGCATGCTTGAGACACACACACATGCGCACATGATCACTTGATAGAACCACCACCACCTCAGCTTCTGCTTCGACTTGGGTCTTCTTCATATGCAACCAAGTCGGATTGATTGATCGATAGATAGATGGATTGACGAGGCAGGAGACAACCAGTGAAGTTGAGTGAGTCGTATGAATCATGCTTCATCTCCATCGCACGAGTGACTTTCGTCACGGAACGGCGGCTATTTGTCAACGAGAGCCAACTCCGAGAGCCGTCCAAGAGCGATAGAGACAGGAGCGAAGAGAGATACGTGGTGGATCGATAGTACTAATAGCACGTGAGCGCATACGTGCGAGCTCCGAGATCGTACACATTGACGACGACGACGACGACGACGACGGCACAACCATTTGCTGTACCACAAGATACAAGACGCAAGGATGTTGCTGTGGTTGCTATCGTCGACCTACCTACCTACACTGGGTGGTTGAACGTGTCGACGTACCGCGCACGCACATGCATCGCACCCGTCGTCGTTGCCGATGTCGGACTCTTGATCGCCATGCGCGCTCGGTCGGCTGCGACAAAGTGCTGCTGTGCAACAGGCACACGCTTCTCGTCGTCACTGCCGCTGTCTCGAGCAGACTCCACTCGATCGTCTCGCACGCGGGTGTCGGAAGCAAGGACGGCTGGTCGCTGGAGCTGCAGCTTTGCTCGCTGTAGCTCTGCTTCGATCTCGGGCGGCGGCTTGAGCGGTTCATGGTGCAGCGCAAGGAGCAGTGCGTCGCTGCTGTCGTCCGCGGCGTCCAAGTCGCTAGTAGTACTCTCCGCATCAGCGTCACGACGATCGAGTTCGTCTGATTCGTAGTCATTAGAACCAGTTGCATCAGACTGTCGATGCATCTCACGCTTGTCGAGCGCTGGCTGTTGTTGTGATAGTTTGGTGCTGCTGCCAAAGCCAAACAGCCAGTCCTGGCCATTCATCGCACCACGGCCATGTGAGCCACGCTTGTGCAGATGCATCCAGCACCTCGCTCGCTCATACACAGAGAAATATGCACATGCACACAGGAGCACGAACCTTCCAGGATGTTGTCGCTCTGCTCGTGTCGTCTGACTTGGTGTTCACATCTGTCGTCTGGCTGACGCTGCTCTGGTTCCTAGCAAACGCCACGCGCTTGAGCTGCTCCGTGTTGCTGTCGGGGCTTGCGCGCTGCTGCTCTGGGCTCTCGTGCTCCGTTGTAGCACCGCCATCTTCTTCCCCCTCCTCTTCTTCATCTCCTTCGGCGGCTATCGCCTCTCGCTCCAACTCCTCCAACAACACCAGCGCTCTACGCATCGGGTGGTCGGCGACCAGGTCGTCAAACTTGTGGCGCATTGGTGAGCGCGTCTTGAGATTCGCGAGCGGCGAGAGACCAAAGCCATTGTGTGCGAGCGGGTCGACGCCGTACTCGGCTAGGATTCGATGCAGTCTGGACTGCCGTCCCACGCAGCGAGGTGGAGCGCCGAGTCGCCGTTCGCGTTCACGACCGAGAGGTCTGCGGCGCTCTGGAGCAAAAACTTGACGCAGTCGTAGTGACCCTGCGAGCACGCCACGAGCAGCGGCGTGTTTGCCGACTCGTCGCGCACTTCCACGTCCGCAGCGAACTCGCACAGGAGCTGCATCGCGTCGAGGTCGCCCAGTTCACACCTGCATCAGTTCACATCAGCGTGGCTGACACACACGCAACGATGTACGTCATGTTAGACGCCTTCTCACGATCACAACTCCGCCGCTCGTTGGATGCTACCGTTGGAGTATCGTCATGATCGCAGTACGTACACCAAGTGGAGCGGAGTGCCTTTCTCGCCGAGGTCGCGTACGTTTGGCGACATGCCACTCAGCAAGAGCTGCTGGAGCTGTGCCACGTCGGACTTGCGGATCGCCATGAACACAGAGGACACATTCACAAGCGGCATGATGCCTCTCGACGGCAAATCGGGTGGTTGGCTCGTGCGACTTGGCGGCGGTGACAGCACTGCCGGCGACTGCATCCGGTCATCTCTGCTATCTGCTACACTCGCCATGTTCTCAAAGAACCGATTCCAGACAGCACCGACGCGTGTGGGCGACACTAGTGGTGTGATCGTGCCAGCACTAGCGAGTTGCTCGTCGTCCTGCTCGCTCTGCTCAAACGAGGCTGCGCCATTGTTCTCAGCTTCATTCGAGTAGTAGAACTCACTCGTCTCTTCAGTCGGTGTCTGTGCTCCTGTGCCACCCGCACTGTAATACGTTGCCGGGTAGTGCTGGTACGTCGATTGAGACACTGCATGACTAGCAGTTGGTGCCGTATCGTACTCGCAATAGTAGTTGCGTTGATCGTTTGATCCCTTTGCTTCGGCGTAGAAGCCGTCGCGGCTTGCGCTGGCGTCTTGGTGTCGCTGCTGTTGTTCCTGCTCTTCTAGTCGTAGTGTCCACTCGAACTTGAGCTGGCGCAACGTTGACACAAGACTTGCGTTCTCGTCCATGCTCGCGCGCACTTGCGTCTCCAGATGCTCTTGGTACTGACTGTGCTCTGCGCGCTCGCGTCGCAATCTCTCCTGCGCTGTCCTCGCAATGCTGTCGAGCATCTCACAGCGCGTCGAGAGTGCATTCTGGGCACCACGCAGCGTATTCAGCTCGAGCGCTTGCGACTCGAGCAGTGTCTGCACGCGAGCTCGCTCTTGTTGCTTCTTCAAGTGTATATCCAGTTGAGCGTTAGAGTCAGCGCTGCTCTCTGCCATCCACGTTCTCAGTCTCAACGCCTGTACGCACCTCAGTGAGGTCGCTCACGAGCTGCGCGTTGTCGGCCGTGAGTCGTTGGATCTGCGTCTCACGGTCATGTGCGACTTGCTTCGTCGTCTGGAAGAGGAACCGCAACCATGTAAGACAAAGTTAGAGGCGAGAAGAGTAAGCAGCTCGTGCCTGACAATGCGCACCTCTAGCTCTGCTGCAAGTCCGCTGATCCGCTGTTGCGCTGCATCAACGAACTGGTCAAGCGTGTAGCGAAGTGCCGGTGTCGCTTCGCTGATCGCCATACGTGCAATGCGCGCCTGCAGCTGCTCAAAGCTCGACGCTCTCTCCACCATACGAGACGCTTCTGCGATAGGATGATCACGACTACTTGTACCAGCATGCTCGAGACCAGATCGCTGATGCGTAGCATGCTCAAACGCTGGCACGTGGGCTTGAAGGAGCTGCACACACTCGATCTGGTTCTCCACAACGCCGAGCACGAGCGGTGTGCGTCCTTGGGAATCTTCGACGTCTGTCAGGCTTCCGTACTCCAACAGCGCGCGCACTGCATCGACACAGCCAGTCTTCACTGCAACATGCAGCGGCGTCTCGTCGTCACGATTGCACTGACTGAGGACACTGGAGCCATGAGCCGATAACGCGGCATCTGCCTCCGTGATCCGGTTCAGCAGAAACAGTAGCGCGTCGAAGCTCTTTGACGCGATGCACGTGTGCAGCACCGAGTTACCTTCGCTGTCGGTCATACTGAGCTGCGCGCCGTAGTCGAGCAAGAGCTGAATCAGTTCGGTGTCGTTGTGCGCGCTTGCGATGAGAAGCGGAGATTGTGCGTCTCCATGAGTGCCGATGCTGTCGGGCTGTGCGCCGTAGTACAGAAGCAACTCTGCTGCTTGTGTGTTGTCACACTGACATGCCACTTGCAGCAGTGTCAGTCCGTCGTCGTTGACTTGGTCCAGATCTGCACCAGTTTGCAGCATGCTCTGGAGCTGAGAAGCAAACGGCCCAACCCGAGCGACAGCAGCAAACAGCACATCGGTCGGGTTCACTTGCAATGCACTCGATATGTCGAAAGGTGTCGATGACGTTGCTGTACGGTGGCTTGGAGTCGGCGGCGTCCATCGCGACTCGTTCGTCCGAGCGTTGTAGTAGTACGACTCGCCTGCGACGGTTGCACATGCGATCCACTCGCTCTCGTTGACAAATGCACTCGGTACTTGCAGTGGCGCCAGTCGTTGCTGTTGCTCTAGAGATGGCTCGACAACGTCGACAGTGTTGCACGCATCCGGATCAGGAGCTGGCAGGTTCTCGGACGTGTGTACCTTGCTAGATGTGGACGTATCATTGCTCTCGTGCACTTCAGTCATGAACGCCTGGCTCTGTGTGCTGGTACGAGCATCTGCTGCCTCAAGCGGCATCAACATCGCTGCTGCATTCGTCTGTGGTTGACGCTTCTCATCGATGTACGACGTGGGATCAGGCACTGCCTCTACAGTAACGTCGACCAGTGGCGGCGAAAGCGTGCTTGACTCATCGCTGATCACGCCGATCGCGCTTGACGTCGGTTCGAGACCAAGCGTGCTCACTGACGCTGCAGGTTCGCTCGTGTGCGACTGAGCGTCAACAGCCGCGCGACTTGGCGCATCGTCTGGTTGCGTACGATGTAGCTTGGGCGACTGCTTGTCCATCTTCAGCTGCTCCGACTCGGCTTGCGGCGAATGGTGCTGGTTGTGTGCGCCTTGTTGCTCGAAGTGGATGAGGTCAGGAGCTTGTGCACTGTGTCTGAGCTTGTCGGTGCCGCTGTCAAGAGCTACCACTTGATCACTCGGTGTGCTCGTGTCGCTTGGCTTTGTCTGACTATCGCTGTCAGTGCTGCCTCTGGCCAAGTGGACTTTAGCAACATGCTCGCGCTGCACAGGTATGTCAGTGCTGCTCGAGCCAGATAGATGAGTCGCGTCATTAGCTGTAGAAAGCGATGCTTGACGACGACCAGTTCGTCATGAACTGCTCCATGCAGCTGCGCTTTCGTTCGCTGGCGCTGGCTCACGCTGCCGAGATGTTGGCGACATCGGTGCTGCTACCATGAGTTGCTCATCGCTTACGTGATTTGAGGTGTCTTGTGCACCAGCATCAACGGAAGCGAGTGTGTCGTTGATGGTCGTGGCAGCTGCCGCATGCACTGACGCTGGAGGTGGTGTGAGCGACTTGAGTGACAATGCAGCTGGTGACGCAACACTTGACTCAACTGGAGCTAGCGGTGACAGCGGACGTGCAGCTCCATGCTCGTCTTCCTCTTCGAGCAGCAGCAGCAGCGCTGCGCTGTTCTCTGCGTCGTCTGCGATCATCGAGATCGAGCGGATGTGCAGTTCGCGTCGCTTCGAGGTCTGGGAACACTGCAACTTGCATCGAGGACTGCCATAGTGCATACAAACCTCTACTGGATCATGTCCTCGAAGCAGAGTCATTCTCACGTCGCAAGTCAAAAGTCACATCACGAGCAAGCACAGATCCATCATCATCGCGAGCGAGCAGCAGCCGCCACAGCAATCGCGCAAGCTTCACGATGAAGCTTCGCATCCTAACGTACAACATCTACTTTGAGCCCGTGGCGATGGACCTGCGCATGCAGGCGATCGGCCGCATTGTCGAGCACGTGCGGCCAGCGATTGTGGGCTTCCAAGAGGTCACGCGCACGTCGCTCGAGATGCTCAAGAAGCAGGTGCGGGCTCACATACTGCGCTTCTCGTACCAGCCATGTCGCTGCCACTGATCATGTAATATGAACATGTACGCTTGCTATCTTCAGCGCTGGACACGGTTCTACGACTGCAGCGTCGACATTGCACCGCCATTCTCGGAGGCGTACTTTGTCGTGCTCTTCAGTGCGCTGCCAGTGCTCGCGCTCGAGACACTGCCGTTTGCAAACTCGGGCATGGGTCGAGAGCTCGTGACAATGCGCGTGGAAGTCGCGCCTGGCAAGAGTCTGCTCGTCGGTACGTCGCATCTTGAGAGCATGCCGCAGTTTGCGCGCGCACGCGTGGCGCAGCTCAAAGAAGCGATGCACTTTCTCCAAGAGCGCGTTGAGAGCAGCCCAGTGTCGTCGTCATCGCGCACAGAGTGCCTCGGTGCAGTGTTCATGGGCGACATGAACCTCCTGCACTCGGACTTGAAACTCATGGACTCGCGCGTGGGCCGCACAGTCGCGGACCTCGACATTGAGCACGCGAAGACTGGGCGCTCAAAGTGCCGCGCGTGCGGCGAGACGATCAAGAAAGACACGGTTCGCGTCGGTCGCATGGCGCACGACCAGCTCCCGAACGGACAGCACTTGACGCTCAAGATGTGGTTCCACGAGCAGTGCTTCTTAGCAAGAGCGTCGCACGACGAGCGACAAGTGGTCGAGAGCTACTCGCGCCAGCGCTACGTTGTGGAGCGCTGCGCTAGCGGCAATACCTCGACAGCAGCGACCACGCACACACCGATTGATCTAGTGCGTTGTGCATGTGTGGGTGTGAGGTCGCCAGCACGAGGCGCTTGTCTTCTAACGCACTGGTATGCCTGATGTGCTCTTGTTGTCCCAATGCAGGCGACACTTGGTCTCCCACCTGACTGGAAAGATCTGTGGCTCACACTCGATGGCAACACGGACGAGAACGGCTGCACGTTTGACGGCAAAGTGAACGCACTCGTGTCGAGCAAAGCGTTCCGCAGTCGTCTCGACCGCATGTTCTTTTTCCCAGGCGCGAGTGTGCGCGAGGCGTTCAACGCGTCGTCGTCCGCAGTGCTCGATGCGATCCACATTGTCGGCCGCGAACCGATCAGCGACAAGCTCTGGCCGTCCGACCACTTTGGATTGCTCGCAACGTTTGACTTTGCCACTGCGCAGTCTGCGACTGCTCGTGCCAGTACGACTACGACCCGTGCAACCACGAGCACGACAACTACGACGACAATCAGAAGCCCTGCAGCTGTTGCAGGCGCTGCTGCACTTGCGAGAGCAGCGCAAGCGAGTGCACCAGAACGCAAAGTGAAAGCAGAACACTCGGTCGATGCGACAGCGACAACGACGTCCACTCCGCCGAAGAAGAAAGCAAAGGCGGGAAGCTCGGCTGCCACTGCAGTCAAGATCGAGTGAGCGAGTCGACGAGTACCGATCGCAAGTGAGGAGAGTACGAGATGTGGTGATGTCGAGAGTGTGCGAATCCGTTAGTGTGTACGTGTGCGTACGAGCGAGCGTGTGTTCTTCATACATGTACTTGCAGTCGTGTGTGTTGGTGCGTAAGAGCAGCAGCAGTAGCAGCTCAGATAGTGAGCACGAGCGTCTGAGGTCGTCGTGGTCGTCGACACGCGTGAGGATGCATACGCAGTCAGTCAGTCGGTCAGTACCCTTGAAGTCCTGCGTATCGCGTCGCATTGCTCCCACGTCGGTTGTCGCTGCTGTCGTCGCCATTGTTGCTACTGCGGTAGCTGCTCTTTCGACACATCTTCATGAGCCCAGCGGCACCGCCATCGATCGCGGACTCTGGCTCCCCGTCGCCATACAGCGCACTTCCGCTTTTGCGAGAGCCTTGCTGATCGAGCCAAATTGGTACTTGCTGCTGCTGCTGTTGGCTTGCAGACGATCCGTGCCGACTGCTCTGGCGCTCGTCACGGTCACTGCGCTGCATGACGACGTACGAGCCGTCGTTCATCGAGTCGTCGTCGTCGTCGTTGGTACCGGATCGACGGCTCTTGCCAGGCGCCGAGTGCGGCGGTGGAAACACGTCGACGACTTGCTTCGCCTCTTCAACTGGGACAGACCGCGGCGGCCGCAGCGCAGCGATGCGACGGACATGCGACGACCGACTCCCGCGCACACACGTTGCATCGTCAGCGTTGAAGTGGTCGGCGTTGTTCCCATCTGCGCTGGCATCGTCGCTGCTGCTGTCGACCAACGACCGCAGTCGCCGCTGCAGTGCTGCGGAGCAGCTGTCTTGGACAAACTTGGCGAGCTCGTCCGGTCGCGTCTCTTTGAAGAACCGCACGATCTTAAGCGACGCAGCTCGGATCGATGGACTCGGGTGCGTCGCGCACGAACCGAGGAAGGGTACGACGTTCTCGACACCGAGTGCTTCAATAGACGGCTTTGCAGCTGCACCAATCGACGACTTGCGTCTCGCCATGGACGTAGCTGTAGGTGCATATGACACGTCGCTCTGTCCTGTCGAACGACTCGCAGTGAGCAAGTCATAGAGCAGCTCGAATCGCACGAGCAGTTGCCATCGGAGCTTGGGGGTCAAAGAGCCTAACTTGTTGTTTAGGCTGGACTTCTCTCCTGCCAGAGGGAACTACCCAGCATTACTACGTTGTCTAGACTACATGGTTGTTGATCTCTGGCCCAATGTGAGTGGCGGTGTTGCAAAGATGGAGGA
>JAASFL010000663.1:0-14793 GCA_023333735.1 Globisporangium takayamanum
AGTACTTGTAGCGTCCATTGCTGTTGGTCAGTCGTGCCTGAGTGACCAACAGACAAAGCACAAACTACGACCATGTGAACACTGCAACGTTGGCTCGACTCCGACTGTGAGCGACGACTACAAGACCACGACTACTGGTGTACAGCACGAAGCGTGTTGAGCACGGAGCATCGACCGTCCTTGCGGCTTCTCTTGGTGCAGCTGCCTGCTTGCAGGCTCTCGGCATCGCACAACATCTCTCAAAGCATCCACGTGTCCTTGGTGATCGCAGCCTTCGAGTGCGCGCCATCGTCCTTGGTGGTGGTGCTCTCTATCCAAAGCTGAATGTCAGTGTCTGTCGTGTGCGGACGTCTTCATTCGTCTGCAATGTCCTCCCTTGCGTCTGTGTGTCCAACTGTCTTGGACGCATCGCATCCCACACACTCGAGCGTCCATCAGTCTCGATTAGCTTGCCTCTCTCACTCTCACTTCTCGACCTCACTCCAGTCGAACGCTCTGATCTACTTGCTGATCTGTCTGTCTGTCTGTCGACCTGACTTCCTTACCATCCACGCACTCGACTGCACGCGTGCTAGTCGAGCGCGTAGTTCGGGTGGACAGTTAAATAGCGCTCCTGCTTGCTCGCGTCGAGCTCCTCAGGCGTGAGCTTCTTCTTCCGCTTCGTCGCCTTTGGCTTGCGCACGCGCGTTGGCGTCGACGATTGCGCACGTGCGTCCTTTGCCACGCTCTCGTCGTCTTCAAACGCACTCTCGTCGCTCCCGCCGCCGTCTTCGTCAGCCGACACGAGCGCCGCTGCGTGTCCTGCAGCAATCGCCGCTGCTCGGTGCTTCGCGCGCGCATCTCTCGCAGTCCTGTTCGCCTCTGCTGCTGCTGCTGTCTCGTCCGCGAGCTCAGTCTCAGTCTCATTCTCATCGTCGTCGTCGTCATCGCCGAGGTCGACGACCGAGAGGATCTTGTCGCGCACGAGGCGGTCGAGCACGGAGCAGATCATCTTCTTCTCGCGCGACAGCTGCGCCTCGGACGTGATGTCCTGTGACGCCAAGTACCACGTCACGAGCTCGCCTTGGAGCACGCCAGTGTCATCATCATCGTCATCGTCGTCGTCGTCAATGGTCGCATTGCCATCTCCAGGTGCGTCAGCGCTGCTACTCGCTGATGCAGACGCTCGCGCCGCGCGACGCGCGTACTTGGCCGACAGTGCAAGTTCCTCCTTCTCGCGAATGTACCGACTCACGGCCTTTTGGATCGTCGCGTAGCGCTCAAACGAGATCGAGATGTCGCCCTTTGCGGCAGCAGCTGCTGGTGCTGGTGCGCTAGGAGCGTCCTTGTCAGCACTCGCGCCAGTGCTCAGCTGCGACGACTGCTGGCCATTCACGTGCCCCGAGCCACTGCCACCATCGCCGCCATCGCCATCGTCGCCAGTGTCATCGTCAGCACCTCCTCCGCTATTGCCACGACTGCCACTTCCGCCATCGTCGCGGTCCTCAGCTGCGACGACTGGCATCGCGAGCTCGACGTTCTGCATGTCGACGTGGATGATCGACTTGCTCAGGAGCCGGTACGCCTCTTGGACGTGCGACACGAGCACGACGTCTGAGAGATCGAGGCGAGCGAGTGCCTCGGACAGCCGGATCATCGACTCGAGCTGCCGGACTGTGATGCGGTACGCAATGTTCGTCTGTCCATTGCTCACGACGTCGTTCTCGCGCAAGCTCCGGTAGCACGCGACCATCATGCGCTTCGCCTCTGGCGTGATCACAGGGTTGAGCGTCCGCGCAAACTTGATGTAGCGCTTGAGGTCTTCTTCCGCGTACGCACCGTCGTCTGGTGGCGCGATTTGAAGCGCCGCGGGCATGTGGATGTTCACAATGTGCGCGGCGATGCGCTCGTCCGTGGCTTCGTCGCAGTCGTCGAGGATCACGAAGAAGAGGTCAAAGCGCGACATGATCGGCGCCGAGATGTTGACGTTGTACTTGAGCGTCTTGGTCTTGTCGTACCGGCCGTTGTGCGGGTTAGCCGCGGCGAGGATCGACGTGCGCGCGTTGAGCGTGGCTTGGATGCCGGCTTTTGTGATCGAGATCGTCTGCTGCTCCATGGCTTCGTGGATCGCCACTTGGTCCATCGGGTCCATCTTGTCGAACTCGTCGATGCAGCAGATGCCGTTGTCGGCGAGCATGAGCGCGCCGGCTTCGACGCAAAAGTCGCCGCTGTCGGCGTCGCGCGTGACCGACGCCGTGAGACCAGCAGCGGAGCTCACTTTGCCAGACGCGTAGATCGCACGCGGGAGGAAGCTGCAGATGTACTTGAGGAACTGGGACTTGGCCGTTGACGGGTCCCCGACGATGCACACGTTGATGTCGCCGCGGAGCTTGATGCCTTCGAGCGTGCTCTTGTGCACGCCGCCAAAGAGCATGAGCAAGATGCCTTTGCGGATCTCGTCGTGGCCGTACACGCTCGGACAGATCGACTTGGCCATCTTCAAGTACCGATCTGGGTCCTGCTGCATGCGCTGGATCGCATGGAGCTCGTCGTCGCTAAAGTCGTGCGCCGCTGCTTCGGCGTCGCCGTCTGGGTCGTCAGCAAACTCGCTCCGGATCGAGATGCTGTTGAAGCGCTGCTCCATAGTCTGGACCGAGCACGCGAGGAAGCACGTCTTGTATGTGAGCTCGCGCACGCCCAAGGCTTTCAGACCGCGCACGCCTTCGCCCTCCATGCCCTGCGTGCTGTTCTCGCCGCCACCGCGATTGCTCCGCGTCGCAACCGCTGTCTCGCCACCAGCGCGCACAAACTTGGACACGTCAGGGACGACAATGAGCGTCCCTGTGAACACGACGCGGTCGCCGGCTTTTGCTTGCTCGACGTTCTCGTGGCGCAGAATCACGTCGATCGAGCGCGGCATGCTCCCTGGTGGGATCTCGTCGCTGTTCTCCTGCACTTTGACGCGCTGCCAGTCCACGAACACGCTCTTCTCAGTGTTGAGCTCCCACGTGAACGTGTTGGGGCAGAACGGGTTCTGGCACTTGACTGGCTCTGTGTACCGGAACTGCTGCTCAACGCCAGTCGTGTCGCCACCGCACTCGCCGCACGTGAATGCGCCAAAGAGGAGCTCGGGGCGGACTTCAGACGTGCGCGTGACTGTGCCAGAGAACGACACGAGCTCACCGATGCTGCGAGTGCGGAGGTCGCGGATGCTAGCGATAGCATACAATAAAATGAGAGAGTTTGTTAGAGCACTAAGTACGCATGGAGTAGAGCCATAAAGTATGACAGCCAATGAAGGATCAAATGACTGGCTGGACGTACTGCGAGACGTGCTGGAAGTTGTAGAAGCACACAAAGAACTCGCGCTGCGTCTTGTTCGCGTCTTCGTTGATCGTGTACGCAGCGTCCTCCATGCGAATGAACTCGAACACGCTCGTGCGCAAGTACGGCTCCCAGCGATAGTACTGCGCCTGGATCGCGTGCGCCAGGTCCGGGTCGTACTCGAGCACGTGCGTAAAGTCGACAAAGAGCGACGACGTCTCGGTGTTGCGCATCACTTCGGCTTGGTGGCTGTAGTTCACAGTCGGACGCACGGCGTCGATGTCATTGTCAATCTCCATGCCATCGCCGTCCACTGACTGCGACTGCGGCTGCTGTCCGTAGCCACAGAGGAACTGCAGGAAGCGCGTCTTGACTGCCTCGGCCGTCGTGTCGACCTGGAGCGCAACTGGTGCGCCTGTCGGGTTGAGCGCTGCAGCAGAGCGACCTGCTGGGTTGCCATTGCGGCCGCGCTTGTTGCCAGCTGCGCCGCCACCGCCGCCAGCACTGCCGTTCATCCTCCTCGTGCTGCTGCTCGAAGCTCGTTGTGTCCGTCTGTCGATGGGAAAAATGGCGCCAAAAAGAGGTTTCCTCCCTCGATTTTGTCACTACCAGCTCTCGCGCGCGCGCTTGGCGGAGAAGTCAAAGAAACAGACGACACCATGCCGACAGTGGACGAGGAGAAGACGACAGCAGCGCTGCTTGTCGCCGAGTATCTAATGGTCGAGCACGGCTACTCGGCCGCCGACACGAGCGCAGTGCTCAACAAGTCCATCGTCGGTGTCTCAAGCGCGAGCCTCGAGGAGAAGTTTGGCAAAGCCGCTGAGGCGGCAAAAGCGCAGCGAGCAAGCGACGCTCTACAAGCTCCGACTCAATCATCACCACTACCACAGTCAACAAGCGACGCAGCACAGGCTCAACCAGCACCACCAAACGAGCGCTAGCCGCAACGTGACGCTCTTGCGCTCGACGCTTTTAGCGAGTGAGCCACATCTCGACATCGCTCTGCTAAGCTGAGCTCCTGTACTGTCTGTGTATATGTGTGTGTCTACAAGATCTCAATGGGACTCGTGTTTGATTGCTCCCTTGCAACATTGATGGATCTATCTCGTCATTGACGAGCTGCGTCTCGACTCTTTGGTGGGTTCGTACTCTGCTTTTCACAGTCGGCCATGCACATTCTCAGTCACACATGAGCTCTCTCTCTCTCTCTCTCTCTCTCTCTCTCTCTCTCCCTAGTGGCGCTTCGCGTCCTCTGGTGGCTCGACAAAGTACTTGAGCTGGAGCTGCTTGACTTTCCCAAAGCGGTCTTGCGACAGCAAGTAGAGCGGCAGCATGATCCCGACCTGTGCGATCAAGAGCGCGACGAGGTTCTCGAGCGCAGTGTGGAAGTACGAGGCCGTGAAGAAGAGCGTGTACGCTGCGAGACCAGCGACGAACATGATCCAGAGCTGGAGCACAGTCTTCTTCACGCAGCGCGTTGGACACTCGATGTTGAGCGCAAACCACTCGAAGATCGCGATCGCGAGGTAGTGCGACACGAGCAGCACGAGGTGGTCCGAGTGGTCAAAGTGCGGCGTGCAGCGCTGGTTCCGGCGCAGCGGCGCGTACCAGCACGCGTCGTCGCTCGCGCGTCCGTACACGAGACGCACGGCTGCGCGCTCGACTTGGTTCAGTCCGACGTAGAGCACGAACGTGCGCACGCCCATGAGCGTCAAGTACAGCAGAGCGCGGCGCACGAGCACGCGCACGCGCGGGAGCGACGCGTTTGGACCGAGGATCATTGCGACGTAGTTGAAGATCAGCGCAGTCATTGGGAGCACCCACGCGCCTTGCGTCGACGCGAGCACGCTGCTGAGCTCCATGCCCGTGTAGCACGGCACGCCGTGGAAGCCTTTCTTCGCATCGCAGCAAATGATCTCGTGCGACTCTTGCTTGGCGTGCTGATGCAGCCAGTTCGAGTCGCAGCTGTTGGTACGTACGCATGAACGAAGCGTGTGTGTGTTAGCGTGGATTGCAGTGGTGAGCGACAGCTGCAGCACGAGCAAGGGAAGAAGAAGAAGGCGAGCGAGCAAGCGGCAGGAGACGTACTCGCCCGTGACACGCACAAACTTGTGCGGGAACCGGTGCGACGTGTACGCGACGACGAGCAGGAGGAGCACATTCACTGCGATGAACGTGCCTTGCACGCGGATCTTCTCGAGGCGCACGATCGCTTGCTGCGCGACCGAGAAGCGCACGTCCTTGGGCGGACTCAGCAGCAGCGACTCGCTCATCGTCGCTCTTCTCGTCCGGTTTTCAGTTGACTGTGAAAAACGCTTGTATGCGTCTTGTGCGGGTCCTTTGTATTGTTGTTACAGCGATGTCGTCACACGATTTCCCTTCATAAATGCGCTACAGAAATGTTGACACAAACTCAGAAGAGTGCCCCCTCGAAAGAGTGGCCGCGCAGTCCAACGCTTTGCTCCATTTTTGAGTGGCAGCAGCGACAGCAGCAGCAGCAAGTAGCAGGTGAATGGCTGAAGCTGATGATGCTCTCTGTGTGTGTGTGCGTCGCTCGAGCGGCTCGCTAACGTGCACAACTTGCTCTCTGTGTGCGCTTGCTTGTCATGCGCGTGTGTCATTATGCAGCACCGAACCAACAACATGTCGGCCGCAGTGAAAGGTGTCGTGCGTCTCCGCGTGGCGGCTGGCAAGGCGAGTCCGTCGCCTGCGATCGGTCAGGCGCTCGGTCCGCTCGGTGTGAACATGATGGAGTTCTGCCGCGCGTTCAACGACCGCACGGTCAAGCACATCGACAACATCCCGATCCCAGTCGTGCTCACGGCGTACGCGGACCGCACGTTCAAGTTCGACATCAAGACGCCGTCGTCGTCGTGGTTCATCAAGCGCGCTGCGGGCATCACAGCGGGCTCGGCCACGGCCGGGCAGCAGGTCATTGGCTCGATCCACTTGCGCCAGATCTACGAGATCGCGAAGATCAAGCAGCAGGACGACAACGTGAGCTACATCGACCTCGAGTCGATCTGCAAGAGCCTCATTGGCTCGGCCAAGTCCATGGGACTCAAGGTCGTGCCCTAGACGCGCCACTGCTACACACTGAGGAGCGCAGTCGCACGTGTGGAGACAGAAGGATCCGCATGCACGTGCAGCTCGAGGTCGGCAGAGATAAACTAATACAACGGACGACACAGAGAGAGGAAGCGCAGTCGACTGGGCAACCATCATCACGACCACGACGCCACTACACAGAGGCGTCAGGACAACGCGACTGCAAATGCACATGTTCATTCATTCATTCGTCCATCACTCACTCACTGGCGCGTCGCTCCACATCACTGGCTCCCAGTCTCTCGTTCTTCAGCTCACTCGCCGAGCTCCATTTTCAAGTCACTCTCGCGAAAGAGTGACGTCCGACGCGAGCCCATGATGTCGCTGCCCATGTAGCTAAAGTCATCAAAGTGCATCGTGTGCGCGCCGCTGGACGACCCAAGGACACCGGCAACCGGCGAGTCTGCGACGTCCTGCTGCTTGAACACGTTCGGAACGTACTGGAGCTCCGTCGCAAGTGCGCTGCTCGTGCGTGTGCGCGGGTTCCCGTGCGCATCGGCGCCAAGCTGTGGCTTGAACGGCGGCTCGACGCGGCGCTGGAGCAGCGCGTCCCAGTCGACGCCGTGGAACCACGGGTGGCGCATGATCTCGAGCGCACCTTCGTCGCCGCAGCCCATGCGTCGGCGCGGGTTCTTCACGAGCAAGCGCTGGAGAAAGTCCGTCGCCGTGGGCGAGAAGAACTCCGGCGCGTACGCGGGCTCCTTGGACAAGATGTTCTGGAACATCTGCCGGCGGTTCTTGTCCCAGAACGGCGTGTGGCCCTGGATCATCTCGTACACCAAGACGCCGTAGCTCCACCAGTCGATCGTATTGCCGTACGACGACGCCGTGCGCTGGCTGCACAGTAGCTCCGGTGCGAGGTACTCGGGCGTGCCGACAAACGTCGAGCCCTCGTCGTCCTCTTTCGACAGCCCAAAGTCCGTGATCGCAATGTGTCCGTCGGCATCCATGAGGATGTTCTCAAGCTTCAGGTCGCGGTACATGATGTGCATGTAGTGCAAGTGCGCGAGCGAGAGCACGATCTCGGCGGCGTAGAACTTGGCACGCGCTTCGCTAAAGCGCTTCGTCTTGCGCAAGTGCACAAAGAGCGAGCCGCCGCTGTAGTAGTCCATGACCAAGTACAGCTTGTGGCTGTTCTGAAAGGCGTAGCGCAAGCGCACGAGGAACGGGTGCTCCACGTGCTTGAGGATGCGCTGCTCCGACTTGGTGTGCTCCACTTGCTTCTTCTTGAACACGTCCTGCTTGCGCAGGACCTTCATGGCGTAGATGCGGCCAGCGTTCCGTCCCGCTTTCTTCTTTGCGAGGAACACCTTGCCGTACGCGCCTTTGCCCACGACCGACAGCAAGTCAAAGTCGTTCACGCTCATCGACGTCGAGATGACCATGCTCCGGCGCGAGTTGCGCGCACTGCTGCGGCGCGTGCGACTGCTGCTGCCACTTGGTCCTGTGCTCCCGTAGCCATACGCACTGCTTGCCATCCCGCCGCTGCCGCCGCTCGAGTCATCTTCGCTCAAGATCTCTGCGTCCTCTTGGTGCGCTGGCATGTGCGCTGCGGACGACATCGCAGCAGCGCCAGCGTACGCGTACTCGGACAGCCGGCTCATCTCGTCCATGAGCTCGTCTTCGATCGGCTCGTCTGGCATCGACCCGCGCGCGCTCTCGAAAAACGCAAAGACTGTGTCCATGCTCGCAGCGATCGTCCACGCAGTGTTCGACGACTTCTGCTCGCTCCCGCGCGGCTCACCGGCCGAGAGACTCAAGCACCCGAGCTGCGTGCAGTCCTGGAGCTGCGTTCCAGGCGCCTCTTTCGACCGCTGCCAGTTGATCGCGCGCGTCCCGAGCAGTCCGCGCACTTCTTGCGAGTCGTCGCCTTCGATGCGGTGGCTCGACTCAATGAACGCGATCGCTGCGAGCTTCTGCCGCAGCAGCGGCTGCGAGCACACGAGGTGCTTTGTCAGCGCGCCGCCGCGACCGTACGCTGCGACGTACACTTGCGAGCACGCCGTGCGCGTACCGTACGTCTCCCACACGTACCGCACGTGCATCTCTGGTGTGCTCGAGAACGGAATCGGGACCTTCTCGTTCCCAACGCTCACAGTGTTTGTGCTCGGGTTCGTCACGATCACGCCGTAGCCCTTGGACAGCGCCGTGTGGACGTACGGCAGCCTACAGACAGTCAGCGCACTGTGTGTGAGTCCCACGTGCTCGCAACAGCTAGCGCTGCTCTGTCGTATGAGCAAGAGAGACCAAGAGTGAGACGTACATGGAGCCTGTGCGGTACTGGTTCGGCACTTCGGGGGCTTCGAGCACGAGGCTGCGGCTCCAGATGCCTGGCTGAATGCCATTGCCGCTCACAATGATGAGCAGCAAGCGGCGGCAGATGTGCCAGTTCGCGCTCATGAAGATGCTGCAGCGCGCAGGACTGTCTTGCGACGGAATGAACGTCTCGACGAACCCGAGCTGCTGCATCTTGAGCTGCTCTTCCTGGACGATCTGATGCAGCAGCGCCTCCATCTTGCCGCGCTCCGCGTCGCGTCCGTGCTATAGACGTATAAACATTGGTTGGTTCGTTCGTTGGCCAAGTGCGTTAGCTTGATGCATTGTGAAGAGCGAACAACGAGCATGTGCATGGACGCACCATCATGGTTCACGAACACGGATTCGCTCTGTGCGTCGAAACGGTCACACTCGCAAAGACGTCTCCGTGTGTTATTGCGGCTACTTACTGCTGCGTTGGATGCACAAAGCGCAGTGACGCAGTCGAGAGACACACACGCACACACACAGCGATGGATATGAGGAGGTGTGTGCTCGTGTGCAGCAAGCGCTGGTGTCGTTGTGGTTGGTCTCTCCTCGTGAGTCGTGAGTTGATTGTCGCTCGCTCGCTCGCCCCTCTTTTTTTCGCGAAAAGCAAGAAGGTCCAGTGTGCAGCGCGCAACAGCAAATACGACATGCGATCTTTGAGATAGACTGTTTTGCTAGACATACATTTTAGAGCATCTTTCCATGCAAACTGTTGCGCGAAGCACACAAAAGAGGCGTTCGAGCAACGTATGTGTGAAAACGTTGCTCTAACGTTGGTTCGAGTAACATGCATATGTGGTCCACTGCAGCTAAAGCTGTTTTCGTTTATGTGGACCACGCGCATCTGATCTGCACATGGCTACATTTGCATCTTGCTCTTTGAGATCGTTGCTGGTGCTCTACACTAGCATCATGAGAGCACCAGCAATGATCTCAAAGAGCTCTATCACTAGCATACACGCTGAGCCACACGAGCGAATGCGCGAGTGTGTCGACAACGTTGCGCTTTACAGCTGCTACTGCAACGGTCACACCATGCTCCGACTGTCATGTGCACATGCAATACATCGCGCTTGCCCTGGATGTACAAGCCGAGTCGCAGCGATCCATCGGCGCTAGACACGCGCTTCCGCTCTCGCTTTGGCTGCGCAAGCGGTAAGAGATCAAGATGGGATAGCATCTCGCAATCTCACGCAAGCAAAGCGCGTATTTGATCTCTTTGCCTCTCACGACACCACCAGCAATAGCATCGCGGCGACATGCTGGTGCTCCCGCAACCACACCACACCCTCACTTGCTCACTTGCTCGCTCGCACACACACACGCAGATCCAAACTGACCACTTGCGCTGAATCGATGTTTCTTCACAATGGCCATCGCTCTCGTGTCTCCATCGGCTCCCGCGTCACTGTGTGTGCTGTCCATCAAAGGGCATGCCCATCAAGCAGCACCAAGTACTGCAAATAGGTGCGGAACAGCTCGGAATAGCGCAAAGCGACACGATCGCATCCGACACTTGCACGCGATCGCACAGGTGCTCGCATGAGCAGCAGCACTTGACCATCGCATCGTTGCCTCTCTTGCTCCTCTTGCTCCTCTTGAGAACGCGCAGCGATCATGCGCGCGATGCATATAGCTCGCACCGAGCGATTAATCCCAATGTGCATGTGCTCGCTCGATCTCGCGCTGTGTCCTGCGACGCTATCGGACGCGGGTCGCTTTGCGATGCGATGGGCGATGACACTCGCACTTTTCTTCTCGCCTTCTCACCGGGACGAGCCCTCCGCCACGGCTCCCGCCGCATCTCACTCTCGCTTCCGCGCGCTTCGAGCCACGTCACACGAGCGCAACAGCAGCAGCTACAGCCGCACCATGGTCGCCTCGTCTTTTGTCAGCAAGATCACCACTGTTCGTGCCGCAGTCGCAGTGTTCCTGCTTGTGTGTAGCGCCAGTAGCAGTAGCACCTCGCTCGCTGTTGCTGCAGATACAGTGCCAGCGCGAGAGCTCGTGGGCGACGTCTCTGCGTTCACTGCACTCGACCCAGTCGCCACTTTGCCACTGGAAGTCAATGCTGACACAGCCATGTCGCCGCCAGTCTCTGTCAGCATCGTTGCGCCAGAGACTGCGACGACTGGTATCGCCAAGCTCACAACTATCGGCAGCGCTGCTGCACCATCAACGACGACGACGACGACGGTGATGACACCAGTGATCACAAAGCTCACGCCGAGTCCGTCCTTGGCTCGCCAGAACGCAGCCGTTGTGATGCAGCTCGAGAGCGAAGTGTCGACGCCAGCTGCAGCGTCTACGACAGCGACTGGCACTGATACGACGCCCACGGACTCAGGGTCCTCGACGAGCGTCTCGCGTGTGACGAGCCTCAAGACATCGACGACGACAAAGAAGCCAACGAAAGCACCAGTGCACATCAGTGGCTCGGGTAGTGGCTCGGGCACTGTCGCGAGCAGCAGCAAAAGCAGTGACAGCAGCTACGAGAGCGGCTCGGGCAGCAACCGCACGTACGCGTGCGCATGCAGCAACTTGCGCAAGGTCTCGCTCATGGGTTTCGCAGACTACTGTCTCGCCAAGACCGCAGTGTTCGGGAACAAGTGCGGGAACAAGAACGTCGCGGAGAACGGCGAGTGTCCGCGTCACGGCGCAATGCCGTGCTCGGACACGGGCTACGTACTCACGAAGGACTCGCTCTGTCTCTTTGACGAGTCCGACAGTGTCTACAAGTGCGTCATGAGCGCCGAGGACCTCGAGGTCAGGAAGAACGGCGGGAAGCGCAAGACGAAGAGCACAGCGAGCAACGCGACGGACACGAGCGACTCGCTCGTCAAGAATGACGCTGCGCTGCTGCATCGCGCATCGCCAGCGCTCCACGTCATCACGCTCGTGGCGTCGATTGTGCTCGGCATCGCGGCGCTGCTGTAGACCGACCGGCAGACAGACAAAGAGCGCTTGTAGTTTGTGATGGTGTCTCCTTACGTCGTCTCCACTCACGAGCATATCACCACCACCAACACGACCGAAACAATCAGAACAAAACAATCAGAACGCATTCGATGATCCATCACGAATGTTGTAGGAACTGATGCAGCTGCAGTGGACGTCTCTCTCTCTTCAGCACTCGCAGTCTCTGACTGAGGTCTTAGAGCTGGCCGCTAAAGTTCGCCTTGTCGCCCGTGTACACTGCTGTGCTCCACTTGGCCGTGATCTTGCGGCGCGTTGAGAAGAACTCGATGCAGCCGTCGCCTGTGATGTCCATGTCGCCGTACTTGCTCTTCGTGCCGTACATGCCGCCAAAGCTAAACGGCTCGCGCGGCACGGGAATGCCAATGTTCACGCCGATCATACCGGCGCGGAAGCGGCTCTGAAAGTACTCGGCGCACCCGCCGCTCGACGTGTAGATGCTCGCGGCGTTGCCATAGTCGTTGCTGTTTTCGATCGCGAGCGCTTCGTCAAACGTCGCGACCTTGTAGACCGACAGGACGGGCCCAAAGATCTCGTCTTTCATCGCAGCGTCGCTCGCGTTCGAGTGGAGCAGCACGGTTGGACCGACCCACGAGCCCTTTGACTCGGTCGCCCACGACCGACCGTCGACGAGGACGTCAACACCTGACGCCTCGGCATCGTTGATGTACTTGAGGATCCGGTCCTTTGACGCGTGGTCAATCACCGCGCCGACTTGTCCAGCGTCCGTGCCGCGCGTGAGCTGCTTCGACTTGTCCACGATCTTCGTGAGCAGCTCGGTGCAGTCGCCGACGAGCAGCAGCACCGACGCCGCCATGCAGCGCTGGCCAGCACACCCAGCGTACGACGCGACAATGTCTTTCGCAGCCATCTCCGCATCTGCGTCTGGGAGCGCGACCAAGTGGTTCTTCGCGCCACCGAGCGCCAAGACGCGCTTGTCGAGTGCGCGGCAGCGGCGCGAGACGAGCTGCGCGACGTGGCTCGAGCCGACAAACGTGACAGCAGCGACGCTCGGGTGGTCGCACAGACTCGTCACGGCTTCGGCTTTGCCATTCACGATCTGGTAGGTACGAGCCGAGGCATCCATTAGCTAGTCCACGCAGCTAGCTAGCGTAGTTAGACTCAATACAGTGAGCAGCATGACGCACCTGGAAGACGCCACTTGGGACGCCAGCTTGCAGCAGCAGCTCCGCCACGCGCTGCATCGTGAGCGGCACTTTCTCCGACGGCTTGAGGATCACGCAGTTCCCGAGCGTGAGCGCGATCGGAATCGTCCACATCGGCACCATGATCGGAAAGTTGAACGGCACGACGCACGCGACGACACCGAGCGGGTCGCGCGTCTCGTGGCACGTGATGCCGCGCGAGACCTGGAGCGTCCGGCCCTGCGCGAGCTGCGGCAGACTGCACGCGTACTCGACTGTCTCGTTGCCCTTGAGCACGCTCGCGAGCGCCTCCATCTTGTTCTTCCCGTTCTCTTTCACGACAATGTCTGCGAGCTCGTCTGGCTCGGTCCAGCGCATACAGCAGCAGCAGGTCATAGGGTGTTAGCGACTGCTGCTGCGATACGACAATGCACAGTAGACGCACCTGCGTGCGCCGCCATGAGCGCGTGGAACTTGAGCATGATCGCAGCGCGCGACTTGATCGTGAGCTTGCTCCACTCTGCGAACGCCTCGCGGCCCTTGCGCACAGCGACGTCGACGTCGCTTGCGCGCGAGACTGCGCAGCTCCCGATCACGTCACCCGTGACAGGGCTCACGACGTCAATGTACTCGTCCGCGAGCGGGGCGACGAACTCGCCGTCAATGAGGTTGTTGGCCACGTGGATCGCACTGTCGGTCTTCATGCTATCGCCACACATGCAAATGCAAACGAACGCGTTCGAGTGAGCGCGACTTGTTCGTTGTGCGCGCATTCGTCGCAAGCTCTCACACATGCAGACGCACCGCTTGTTTGGAGAGGCGGCCATAGTGGTTAGTGCACGCGCGCGAGTGAGTGAGGAGGACGGACGAAGGAGCGAGCGAGGGAGGATCTGAAGGATCGCGCGCTGGTGTCGCTTCCTTGCTTTTGCAGAATGTGCTGTTGAATGCGAGTTCTGTTTTTCATTTTTTGTGACTAAAAAGCGTATTTTTTCGAACCATTTGGTTGAAGACAGTTGACAAAACACGATTATTGCTAACTTACGATAAAAAGCACTTTATAATCCTCTGACGACTTCGCATGCTGGTGCTTTGTGTCGTGTCGACTGCAGCCGCTGGACGACATGGAAGGCGCGACGTCGCGGTACCAGATGATCGCGAGCATTGCGTCGCTCATCCTCGATCCCATCGCTCGACTTCGATACCTTGCGAAGTCGTGAGTGTGCTTGTGCGCAGCGCACTCCTGCTATCATCGCTACTCCAAGTTGGGTCGCTGCTACACCGAGTTTGAATGCTGCGAAGAGTTTGATCGAAGCACTTGCTCACTCAACAGTGACAGGTTGGTGATTCATGGCTCGACATATCGACAACTTTGCTTTGCGCGAGCGCTACATTGCGTCGGCGAGCGCCAACACGCTAGGGTCGCAAGCCCCGCGATTCCGCGAGCACTCGTGCTACAGTTCTGAGTGCTCGGACATCCACGCGAAAGAGGTTTTGGTGGGTGACAACTGGATCCGCGAACGTCTCGGGTCGACATACGAGTGCGATACAAGGTGATGCGAGTCTTACCTGTGTGGCGCTGACGTTGAAAGACCGAGGTTAAGTCAAGAGATCAAAGCGTACCAGCAGCATACGACCGCACGTGCACCAAGTGCTCCAAGACAGGGACTCTTGAGGTACTTGATGCGCGATTGATATGATCGATGTCCACGTCAAGTGCGGTCGCGTGGGGCTGCCAAGAGCACGGCGGCGGCGTGGTCTGCTGCATGGACAACTGCACTAAGAGAAGTCGCAACGCGGTCTGTGCTCCATGTTCACCACACCAGTAGTCGTGGTCTTGTAGTCGTCGCTCACAGTCGGAGTCGAGCCAACGTTGCAGTGTTCACATGGTCGTAGTTTGTGCTTTGTCTGTTGGTCACTCAGGCACGACTGACCAACAGCAATGGACGCTACAAGTACT
>JAASFL010000664.1:0-14790 GCA_023333735.1 Globisporangium takayamanum
ACGCGTCTCGCGAGCCACGCGGTGGCGTCTTTGAGTTCTAGGTCGCCAATCCATCGCCACTGACGCTCCGACAAACACGTACACTACGACCAGTCTCTCTCTTATGCTCTCTTGATTCATAGACAGACAGACAGATACAAGGCACTAGCGCCGCGCGAGGTGCCGCCGCAGCCACGTCTGCACGTGCTCTGCGCGTCCTCGCTGCGCTGCTTCGAGCGATTCTGTGAGCACCGACGCGTGGTCAAACTGCTCAGGACAGTGCGCGAGCAGCCACTGGACACTCGCGAGTTGCCCAGTGTACGCTGCTCGTGTGATCGCTCGCACTGTGCAGCCTTCTGTCCGATGGGCGTGGAGGAACGCGAGCAAGTACGTGTTGCCATTGCGCGCAGCGGCGTCCATGGCGTCCTTGCTGCAGCCTTCAGTGCGGTTTGCATGGAGCCAGCGAATGGTCGCGAGGTGGCCATTCTCGGCTGCGTGGTCCATCGCGCGGCTTGTGCAGCCCTCGGTTCGGTGCGTGTGAAGGAACTGGACGACGTCGAGGTAGCCGCCTTTGGCTGCGAGGTCCATCGCATCGGTCGTACATGCCTGCGGTGAGTGGTCGTGGAGCCACTCAACGATCGCGAGGTGGCCGTTGCACGCTGCCAAGTCCATGGCTTTGGTCGTGCAGCCCTCGTTGCGGTTCGCGTGGAGCCACTGCACGACCTCCAAGTGCCCGCGTGCGGCTGCGCCGTCCATCGCAGCGCACGTGCAGCCTTCGGAGCGATGTGCGTGGAGCCACTGGACGACGTCGAGCTGACCGCGTGATGCGGCTTCGTCCATGATGTTGAGCTGCGGCTGGGCAAAGAGGTGGCTGTAGTGCGCATGGAGCCACTCGAGGACATGAAGATGGCCGTTGCCTGCTGCGTGGCGGATTCCGACGTTCGAACAGCCTTCGCTGCGGTGTGCATGAAGCCACTCGATGATTGCGAGGTGTCCGTTCGCCGCTGCGCCGTTCATCGCCGCGAGCGTACAGCCCTCACTGCGATTCGCGTGGAGCCACTGGACGATGTGCAGATGGCCGTTCTTCGCCGCCATGTCGAGCGCGCGCTTCGAACAGCCTTCAGAGCGGTGGGTGTGGAGCCACTGCACGACGTCCAAGTGCCCATTCGCAGCAGCGCGGTCCATCGCGTGCACAGAGCAGCCTTCAGTGCGGTTCGCGTGGAGCCACGTGACGACGTCCAAGTGGCCATGCTCAGCAGCGCCAGTCATTGCGTCAAACGTACATCCTTCTGTGCGATGAGTGTGAAGCCACTGCACGACGTGCAAGTGTCCATTCGCAGCGGCTCGATCCATTGCAGCGCTCGTGCAGCCTTCAGTGCGATGAGTATGGAGCCACTCGACGATCGCGAGCTGCCCAAACTCGGCAGCGGTGATCATGACAAACACCGAGACCTTCTCGAGTGGCCGGTAGCTGTTGAGCCACTCGATCGCGCGCAAGTGTCCGTGCTTTGCTGCTTTCCCCATCGCTTCGTCGATGTTCACCTCTTCGCTGATGTACGTCTCGCCACCGAGCGCTTCTTTCTCAGCGAGCCGACGCAGCAAGTGGATGAAGCCAAAGCGCGCGGCTTTCATGATCGTCCACTGCCCTGAGGTGTCTACAAACGCATCGATGAGCTCGATGACATGTCGAAGCGGAGCAATCGGCTGGTGCGCGCGACGACATACAGCGCTGACGCTCGCAAGCGGCGTCATGCTGCACAGAAGCACCAGCGCAGGAGCAGCAGGAGACGTCGCCATATTCGCGATTTTCACTGTGTTGGTAGAACTAGATCTACAAAATACACTAAATAGACATATAACTATGAATATTTGGAATGATAGTATTTTTGTGTATGCCGTAAAAAGATCCAGTGTACCGCTCCGTATGGTACATGCATGCGCCATACAAACCACAAGTCGTTTCAGATTGACTGCGCGCGCTTCTCCAACGAAGCCCAATGGAGGGTGGCTGAGCAGTATCGCAGCGACGCGCGGGGCGACGACGGCAGTGAGTGACGACTGGAGACGCAGCGACCCGAAGAAGAAGAAGAAGGAGAAGTAGCGCGTGTGCGTGAGCGAGCAACAAAGCGAGCGACCGAGCGCGCACGAGCCGCGCGAGACTAGACACCAGCAGCGCGAGAGAACACGCGCGACTACCATGGCAGACGGCGAACCGGCCGTGCAGTACTGCGTCTGCCAGCAGGTCGACAGCGGTGCGTTTGCGCTTCGTCTCCATGTCGCTATGTATGTATTCGTATGCGCTTTTGTGTCGCGACTGGTCGACTGACTGCCTTGTGTCTCGATGCACGCATAGCAGGCATCATGATCGAGTGCATCCGCGGCACTGGCGGCTGCAACAGTTGGGTCCATCCGGCATGCTGCGGCCTCATCCTCACACAGGACGAGCTCGAGGCGATCGACAGCTACATCTGTCCGCTCTGCGAGTCACCGTCGGACGACTTCTCGAAGATGAAGGCGCTGAACACGAAGCTCGCGAACCGCCTCGCGCAGAAGGAGCGCAAGCGCAAGCTCGCAGCCGCCGCTGCTGCTGCGAGTGGTGGCGCAAAGCCGAAGAGCAAAGCCAAAGACGCAAAGAGCGCGTCGGCTGCTGCGCCTGTACCAGCAGTCGCCAGTAGCAGCAGTGCGCCGTCGCCAGCGAAGAGCAAGGCGCGCAAGTGGACGTGCAAACACTGCGCCTTTGAGAACGCGGACCGCGACGCGCTCGAGTGCAGCGCGTGCCATACATTGCGCAAGTCAAAAGCCAGCAGCAGCAGCAAGAAGCTCAAGCCCAAGAAGGTCAAGGCGAGCGGCAAGGACGCGACGGACGACCTCGAGAGCGACCGACGCCGCAGCCACCGCGAGGCGAACAAGAAGAAGAAGTCGTACCACGTCCCGGACTCGGACGACGATGACGACCTCAGTGCCTCTGATGGCGAGGCGCGCCATACGAAGCACCACCATCGCGGGAAGAAGCGCCACCGCAGTGCGATGGACGAGAGCTCTGCGCGTGGCGGCGACGAGAGCGAGTCGGACGAAGCCGAGTTTGTCATTGACGGCAGTGCGGCGAAGCGGAGCAAGGCGCAAGCAGAAGTCGCTGTCCTCGCGCCGTCGATGGTGATCGAGAAGATCATGGGCGTGCGGCAGCGCGAAGTCGTCGAGCCCGCGCCGACGGGACCGGCGCCGGACTCGGCGGTCGCGAGCATCTTTGCGCCGCGCACGATCACGACGGTCCTCACAGAGTACTACATCAAGTGGAAGGGCTTCTCGTACCTCCACTGCTCGTGGGAGGCGCGCGACGTGCTCCTGGACCTCGATCCGCACAACAACAAGCAGCGCATCAAGCGCTTCCACGAGAAGGAGCAGCACCACCATCATCACCACCACCACGCGCGGCCGTTTGACGACGGCGGCGACGACGAAGAGCGCGAGCGCGAGTACTTCAACCCCGAGTACTTGGAGATCCACCGGATCATCGCAGACCGCATCGACACGCCGATGGCCGCCGATCCGCTGTTCCCCGATGCGCCAGTGGACGATGGCGTGCGGTACCTTGTGAAGTGGCGCATCCTCCCGTACACGGACGCGACGTGGGAGCGCGCGTGCGACCTTACGGACGACGTCGCGATCGCCAAGTACAAGCAGATCCTCGAAGTGCCACCAAAGGAATCGTGGGAGCCGCTGCCGCGCCCGACGCTGCGCGAGTACCGCAAGCTCGACGAGTCGCCGCGCTTTGGCGCCGACCAAGCGCTTACGCTCCGTGCGTACCAGCTCGAAGGGCTCAACTGGCTCATGTGGAACTGGTACAACGAGCGCCCGAGCATCTTGGCGGACGAGATGGGACTCGGCAAGACGATCCAGACGCTCGCGTTCCTCGACCGCCTGCGCTTCAGCGAGCACATCCAGTCGCGCGGTCCGTTCCTGATCGTCGCGCCACTCTCGCTCATTGCGCAGTGGCAGAACGAGTGCGAGACGTGGACGACGATGAACTGCATCGTGTACCACGGCAGTGGCGACGCGCGCGAAGTTATTCGGGACTACGAGTTCTACTACCCAGACAAGGCGACTGGCAAGCCAGACAAGCGCAAGCCGTACCGGTTCAACATCCTCGTGACAACGTACGAGGTCGCGATCAAAGACATTAGCATCTTGGCGAAGATCAAGTGGCGCTGCCTCGTCGTCGACGAAGCGCATCGGCTGAAGAACCAGGCGTCGCGCTTGGTCGAGCAGATGCGGTCGCTCCAGCGCGACCACTGCGTGCTGCTGACCGGCACGCCGCTGCAGAACAAGACTGAGGAGCTCTGGGCGCTGCTCAACTTCCTCGACGCCAAGTCGTTCCCGAGCGTGAGCGACTTCTTGGCGAAGTTTGGCGACCTTCACGAAGCGCAGCAGGTCGCGGACTTGCACCGGATGCTCAAGCCGTACTTGCTCCGGCGCGTGAAGGAGGACGTCGAGAAGTCGCTGCCGCCAAAGGAGGAGACGATCATCGAAGTCGAGCTCACGCCCGTGCAGAAGCAGTGGTACCGCGCGATCTACGAGAAGAACACGGCGTTTCTGAACCGCGGCGGCAATCCGAACAACGTGCCGAACCTCATGAACGTCATGATGGAGCTGCGCAAGTGCTGCAACCACCCGTACTTGAACAACGGCGTCGAAGACATCTTGAGCGAAGGCCTCGTGTCCGACGCGCAGCGCCACGAGATGATGGTCAAGTGCTGCGGCAAGATGGTGCTGCTCGACAAGCTCTTGCCGCGTCTCAAAGACGGCGGCCACAAAGTCCTGATCTTCAGTCAGATGGTGCGCGTGCTTGACATCATCGAGGACTACCTCCGGTACATGGGCTACCTCCACGAGCGCCTCGACGGTAACATCCGCGGGAACGACCGGCAGGCGGCAGTCGACCGGTTCGTCAAGCCCGAGTACAACCGCTTTGTGATGCTCTTGTCGACAAAAGCCGGCGGCTTGGGGCTCAACTTGACTGCGGCCGACACAGTCATCATCTTTGACAGCGACTGGAACCCGCAGAACGACCTGCAGGCGCAAGCGCGCGCACACCGCATTGGCCAGACGCACTCGGTGAAGATCTACCGCCTCATCACGCGCAAGACGTACGAGATGCACATGTTCCACAAGGCGTCGCTCAAGCTCGGGCTCGACAAAGCCGTGCTCACGCACATGCGGCGCGAGAACGAGGACCTGAAGGACGGGAAGAAGAAGACGTCGAAGGCCGAGGAGTCGAAAGAGATCGACGAGCTGCTCAAGCGCGGCGCGTACGATGTCTTCCGCGACGACGACACGGAAGCCGAGCAGTTCTGCGCCGCGGACATTGACCAGATCCTCCAGCGATCGTCCCAGGTCGTGCAGTACGAGCAGCAGGCAAAGTCGTCGTTCTCGAAAGCGAGCTTCGTCTCGGCCACGACGTCGGATGACATCGACATTGACGACCCAGACTTCTGGAAGAAGGCGGTCGGACTGACCGAGCCAGACCCGACTGAGCTGGCGGACGACATGCCGCTCCAGCGCAAGCGCACGCGCGTCTCGCGCTTTGGCACGTCTGGAATGTTTGACTCGGACGGCGACGACGACGACGAGGCCGAGAAGAAAGAGCGCGAGGCCGAGAAGAGAGAGAAGGAGCGCGAGCGCGAAGAGAAGGAGCGCGAAGAGAAGAAGGAGCCGCGCGACTGGACGCTCAACGGCCGCGACCGGCTCCAGCGCGCGCTCATGCACTTTGGTCCAGGGCGGTGGGAGATCATCCGGAGCCAGAGCGGGGGAAGCCGCACAGTCGACGAGGTCGAGCAATTTGCGCGCGAGTTCATCTACGTCCTCGGACTGTCGTCGGTCGAGTCGCTCACGTCGAGCGCCAAGGACGACTCGCCGTTCATCAAGTCGGTCGTGCGCGCGTCGCTGTTTGCGCAGAAGGAGGCGCTCGTGAACGAAGAGGAGATCTCGCCGGTGCTCAAGGACGAGGACTTTGTCCTGAAGCTCAAGCAGGGCGGCGCGCGCCGCGTGCTCATTCGTTTGGACATGCTCGTGCGCTTGCAGCGACTCGTTGGCGCCGCGTGCGACCGCTTGGACGCGGCGTACTATGCGCACGAGCAGCAGTCGGACCACCCAATGGACGGCAGTGACAAGAGCGACGACGAAGCGATAGTTCGCCGTCCGCCACCGCCGTCTCCTGCGACTGCAGACATTGACGAGCGCGTGGCGTACCATGGTGTGGACAAGATGATCGACGCGCTCGAGCTCGTGAAAGTCGGCGAGCGGCCGTTGTGGACGACGATCACGCCGTGGTGGGACGCTGAAGCCGACCGGCACTTGCTCGCTGGCGTGTTCCTCCACGGCTACGGCCGGTGCGCGCAGATCCTGAGCGACGCGCGCTTGCGCTTTGCCCAGTTGGAGAAAGCTGCGGAAGCGCAGCAGGTCAAGAGCGCGGATAGCGCAGCTGCAGACGACCGCGCAGGCGACGACGCAGCGTCTGAGAAGGTCGAGGACCGCAGCGCCAGCATGAGCGACAACGACTCAGACGACGACGTGGGCACTGTGAACGGCGACGACGGCGACGACGGAGACATAAAGAGCCAAGCTGGCTCGTCGACGCCTGCAAAGGCGACTGTGAAGAAAGACGACATCAGTGACCCAAGTGGCACCAGCAGCAGCAGTGAGAAGAAGTTCAAGCAGCCCGAGGTGCAGGCGATGAACCGCTTGCTCTTCTGGCTCCTCTCGGCCGAAGACATCAAGAAGCAGAAGGAGCTTGACGTGTACAAGAAAGAGCGCGCAGGCGTCGAGCACAAGCGTCAAGCGGCGCTCGACAAGCAGCAGCGCGCCGCGGCACTGCGTCGCGTCGAGCTCAAAGCCGTGCAGCTCGGGCAAGTAGACGTGCTGCGGCAGCTCACAGTCATTCAGAACGCAAAGGAGCTCCCAGACGTCGTGCTCGGCCAGCGCATCAAGCCAAAGGACTGGACAAAGGACGAGCGCCGGACCTTTGCGTGCTTGATCGGACTCTACGGCGCGCCGCGCATCTGCGCCAAGCGCTCAGTGTCAGCAGCAGCGACGGCGTCCGACTCTGATCCGAGCGTCCGACCGTTTGCGTGGGAGACTGACAGTATCTCGTGGATGAACATCGTCCAGTGGGGCAAGCTGAACAAGTCGGCCGAGCGCGCGCAGCAGTTCTACGAAGCCAAGTTCCTGCCCAAGTGCGTCGAAGTCGCAAACATGCGCGCCGACCCGCTCGCTGCGGACCAGCGCGCCGTCGCACTCGCTGACTTGATCGGCATCGAGTTCATTGACGCCGACGAAGGCGTCTTGGCGCACGGACTCAAGGCGAAGCACCACGCGTGGGTCACGCTCCGTCGCACGCAGCTCCTGAGCGACGTCCTCGACATCCTCACGCACAAGCAGACCGAGCTGCTCGCGCACTTGCGCTCTGGGAGCGAAGAGCTCGTGCTCGACATGCCAGTGTGGTGGTGTCCGTGGATCCACGACATCGCGGTGCTCGACGGCATGGCGCGCCACGGCGTCGCGAACTGGACAAAGATCTTGCTCGACCGCAAGCTGCCGTTCCACCGCGACGCGCGTGCGGAGCACATCCGCGCAGTGTTTCTCGACGGCTCGCCGACGTTCGCGCCGCTCTACCACCACCTCTTTGACTCGGACGCGAGTCGCCGCGCGTGGTTCGACCAAGTCGTCGACGAGTTCCCGTCGCTCGCAGTGCTCGAGCGCAAGGTCCAGCGCATTTGCGCTGCAGTCTTGACGCCGGACGAGCAAGCGCATCCAGAGCGGTACGACGAGCCCGCGTACCGGCGCGCGTTCAGTCTCCCGGCGCCGCACAACTGCGTCGAAGACGCGATGCTCGCGACTGTGCGACGCGCTGACGCGCCAGTCGAGCGCTTGATCAATGCGATCGCTGCAGATCTGCCGCTCGAGACGCTCGCAGCGAACGTCGCAGCGTCGCAAGCGCGACGAGACGAGTACCTCCGTCATGCCGTTGCGATTGGCGATCGCGTGATTGCTCCGCCTCCGCCTCTGTCTGCTGCAGCACCACGACCACTCAGTAGTAGCAGCGCAGACGCGCGAAGTGGATCAAATGAACCGCCGAGCACTGCGTCGCAGATCCCGATCCAGATGCTCGTGTCGTAGAGAGCGAGCGAGACTGACTGACGCGTCGTGTCTGGTTCCCAGTAGCGACGTTCTTGATGCAGATGATGATGATCATCATCTCCGAATCCAATGACTAGTCTGTACACTCGTGTTCATCCATCCATTCACATGTCCTAGAGCTCTCTTTGTCGTTTGTCCTCGAGCCACGAGCATCGCTCAGTCCTTCTTCGTGTGCACGAACGCACCAGACTTCTCCTTGAGCGGACTCTCCTCCGAGTTCTTGCGCGACCGGCGCCGCTCCGCCTTTGCGAGGAGCAGACGGCGACGCAAGCGCTGCCGCAAGTACGACCACACAATGAGGAAGATGACGCTGAAGACCGAGAGTAGCGCGACGATCGAGACCGTGTAGCGCCGGAACGCCGTCGGGGCGTAGATCTGGAGATGGCAGCTCTGGAACCGCCCAAACTCGTCCTCGATGCCCTGGAAGCCATCGACGCAGTCCTTCGTGCCGTAGACAAACCCTGGCGGGATCGAGCGATGGAACAGGTCGTGCCACGGCTTCTCGCAGAACTCGCCAGTCTCTTCGCAGAGCGCCTTGTCGTACTTCTGACGGCACAAGCACGTGCAGAGCTTCGGGAGCGTGCAGTTGCCCTGGCCGACGACTGCGCCGTTGAACGACGCATTGCCCCAGCGGCCGCCCAGTGTGCCGCACGGATCGTCTTGGAACGCCAGGACCTTTTGCTCGTCGACTGTGAAGAGCTGTGCCCGCACAGTGCTGTTGACGCTCGCGAGCTTGCAGATCGGCGTCGCACAGTCAAAGCCTGTCCAACCCTCGGCGCACTCGCACACATCCGGCTGGACGCACTTGCCGCCGTTCTTGCACCGGTAGCAGCCATCGACGCCAGCCGAGTTGGTCGCTTTGCAGAGCGGGTCAAACACGCCTTGGATGCAGATCGGCAGCGCGCAGTCCGAGCCAAAGTAGCCCGTGAGACCGCGCGGCGCTGTCGCGTGCTTCTCATGGAGCGTCGACGGGATCTGGACGCACTGGCACGTGTCCTTGTCGACACATACACCGTCGTGCATGCAACCGGTCGAAACCGAGCCGTTTGCCTGGAGGAAGCGACAGAGCGGGACGTTGCAGTCGATGCCCTACCACCCATCGCCGCACGAGCACGTGTCCGGTGCGATGCATGGGCCGCGGTTGTAGCACATGAAGACGCCTTCGCCAGGTGTGTGCGTGCCGTTGACCCAGTCCTGGTCCGAGACCTTGGTCACGTTGACGTAGTTCACGCGCACTGACCGCCCAGCAGTATAGTCGCCCTGCTCCCACACGAGGTTCCCGCACAAGTAGCCGTCCGACATGCGATTCACATTGTGCGCGTCCTTGTACTCGCGCAAGTTGCTCAGGCACTTGGTCGTCGAGAGGAAGCTCGCTGGGTTTGGCAGCGGGTTCCCCACGGAGCAGCCGCTCTGAAACGAGTGGCCGTCGTTCGCAATGAGCTCTTCGTCGTACTGCGGACACCGGTACGTACTACACGCGAGCTTGCCGGTCTTGTCGTGACCGCGCAGCGACATAAAGGAGCTCGCTGAGCGGTCTGTGTTGAGCACGAAGCGCTCTGCCTGGACGCAGATCGGCGTGTTGCAGTCGTAGCCCGTGTACCCTGTGTCCTGCGGCAAGCCATTCGGCTTCTTGAACACCGCCTGACCGCCGTTCTCGCGGCCGTCGCGCCACTTGGACGCCCACGTCACGCACTTGCACGTGTCTGGGGCCACACACACGCCGCCGTTGCGGCACTCCTGTGCGCACATTGGGATCGAGTAGTCATGTCCAGTCCAGCCGATCTCGCACGTGCACCGGTTCGGGAGCGTGCAGTTGCCATTGTGCAGACACGTCTGCGCGCACACGGGCGTCGTGCAGTCAAAGCCTGTCCAGCCAGGCGCACAGACGCACGTGTCTGGCGCAGCGCACGTGCCGTTGTTGAAGCAGCCGCGCACGACGTGGTCGACGCACTCGCCGCCAGCTAGCGTAGCGTTCCAGAAGCCTGTGCGCGTGGTTTTTGCGATTGAGTACTGCGCTTGCGGTCGGTACGACGTGTCCGTATCGACGACGAGGACGCTCGCGTTGCCGCTCACGAGATCCACGGGTCGAAACGTCCTGCTTGCGCACGTGCGCTGGAACTGCGCAAGGCACTTGCCCTTTTGCCACGTGCGTCCTGGGACGTACGACCACGTGCCGCCGCGCTTCCAGCCTTCACGTGTATCGTCGAGCAATGGCGTCGAGAGGTTGTAGAGCGGCGGCCAGAACATGTCGACCCAGTGCGTGTGGTAGTACCTGTCAGCGCTCAGTGTCTTGTCCATGTAGAGCGAGACGTAGTTCGGATGGTCGTAGTACCGCTCGCTCGACGCGTTCGGACCGATTGTTGCGGGCTTCTCCCGCTCGGCGATGCTCCGAATCGAGCATGCGTAGCCGCCCTGTGCTGGTAAATACCGCACATCGCCGCGCGTCTCGGTCCGTGTCGTGAACTTGTCGTACGCGATCGTCTCAACCAGCGCTGTGTATGTCGGGTTCGAGATTGGATGGAGCGGATGCGCTGACTCAGGTGGGTCTGGCGCGACGAACTTGGGCTGCGACGGCACGTAGTAGCCCTGGCTGCACACTGGTGTCCGGCAGTCAAAGCCGATCCAGCCGCGCGCGCACTCGCACACATCTGGTGCGACGCAACTCCCGCCGTTTGCACATGCGTAGACGCCCTGGACCATCTGCCGCTTCTCGACGAGCGCCACTTGCCGGTCGCTCACAGTCGTGTATGGCGGCGACGAGTTGAGTTCAAATGCCGCGAGTCCACGCCATGGCGCTGTGCCGGCGTTCCAGCCAAACGGCACAGTCGGCGCAAAGCGAAAGAAGCCGCTCGTGCCGTTCGTCTCGGCGACGAGGTACTGATAATGCGTCAGCGCGTTGTCACCGACTTCGACAAACATGCAGCCCGGTCGCTTCGTGAGCAGCGTCGTGAGCTTGTCGTTTGCTGGGTCGACAACGCGGCCTGTTGCTCGCCGCCCAGAGGCGCCAAACGAGACGTTCACGACCGGACTCAGTGGTGCGCGATGGAGACAGTCAAACTCGTTCGTTGCAGTGCACCACGCGCGCCAGTCGCACGGCGCGTAGCTCTCGACTGCGAACGGACGCCAGCGCGCGTTCGCGTACCCGCTCGGGTGCGGTACGAATGTCCCCTGTGAGCAGATCGGGAGACTGCAGTCGTGGCCGCTCCAGCCCACAGCGCAGAGACACGTGGCAGGCGCAACGCATGCGCCGCCGTTGCCACACGTCTGCGAGCACACAGGCACTCGGCAGTCTGTGCCTTGCCACTCGAGCGGACAGCTGCACGTGTCTGACGCAGTGCAGTTGCCGCCATTCCCACACGTCTGCGTGCACACTGGCGTAGTGCAGTTCGCATCGAACCAGCCAGAGGTATAGGCGCACGTGTCTGGCGCTGAGCACGTACCGCCATTCAGACACTGCTGTGCACACAGTGGCGTTCTGCAGTCTGCGCCAGTGTAGCCTGGGACGCACGCGCACTCGTTTGGACCGACGCAGACCTGGCGACCGGAGCACTTTGGCGTCTGACACACTGGGATGGAGCAGTCGTCGCCCGACCAGCCACTACGACACGTGCACGTGTCTGGACCAGAGCACGTCCCGCCGTTCTCGCAGATCTTGGCGCACGTCGCGGTCATCTGTCGAATGCGGTGGTTCTTACTATCAGCGATGTACACGAGCTGCGAGCGCGAGAGGCTCGACTGCGAGTAGATCTCAATGCCACTCGGACCGTTGAACCGCGCGGCAAGCGGCGGCATGGCGTCCTCGAACCCGCAGCCGCTGCGCAGCAATGCTGACGGCGCGCCAGCGACAGTCTGGACCTCGACCTGCGCCTTCGCGTACGGTGCGACACTGAACAAGCGCGCGGCAGCATTCGGGCCTGGGAGGTCGTACGACTCGACGCCGTTCGCACTCGAGCCGCGGCGACTGGCGCTGTCGTAGAACCGGACGCCGCGCTCCAGTGTGAGGACAACGAGACCGCCAGTGGCGCTGCTCAGCGTGCCGCTGTGGATCGCTGTGAGACAGATCGAGGACGCGTCGCTGTAGACCGTCGTGCCAAGCACTCTGGCTTGTGCGAGCGTCGCCTGCGTCGCACACGACGCTGGGCACTTGATCTTGATCGTCGAGCCGTCTTCTTGGTCTTCTTTGATCGCCGGCACGACAATGTTGGCTGCATCGAGGAGCGGGAGCGACCGATCACCAGTCTCGAGCGCATCGACTGGCGGCGTCCCGGTGCAGTCCTTGATCTTTCGGCCGACGATCGTGAGTCCATCGAGCGAGTCGCTGATGCTCCGGTTGCGGAAGTTGTAGTAGACGTTGTTCGCCGCCGGTGAGACCTTTGTGAAGAGCTCGTCCACTGGCGGCTCGTACGACGAGCAGCCACTTGGGAGCAGGACTTCCGCGGCTGTCGTGAGGCACGTGACTGAGCGCGCAACGAGCGACGCAGTGGCCACTTGCCGGACTTTGCACGTGATCGGACTCACGACAAACACGCGGCCGTCAGCGCTCATAGTCACACCCACCGGTGCATTGAACGTCGCTTCGTCGCCTGCGCCATCGACGTTGCCAGGGACTTGCGAGCCTGCGAGCGTCACGACGCGGTTCGACGATGTTATCGACTCGAGCGTCGACGTCGTGCCGTCGTAGTTGATCCGTCGGATGCGGTGGCTGTCAGCGACGACGACGGTCGACTGCGGCCCGACAGTCACGTCGCGCGGACTGTTGAACTGCGCGTACGTGAGACTTCCGTCGCGAAAGCCTGCAACGCCACGCAGACATGGCGGGACGCAGCCTGGGACGGCCACTTCGCTCGGCGCGACGTTGCCAGCGAGCGTGTTGGTCGTTCCATCGCGTCTGATCAAGCAAAGCAGACACAGTGAGCAGTCCCAGTTAGTCGCTGCAGTCATCACAACAGCGTCACCGCTCATCCATCAAGTCCATCCATCCACTCACGCACTCGATGCGCCGGATGAGGTGGTTCCCAGTGTCTGCAACAAAGACGATGCCGTTCAAGTCTACGGCAATGCCCATCGGCGAGTCAAAGCGCGACTGCACGGAGGTGCCGTCTGCGAGTCCAGCGTGCGGCTGCGCGGGAACTGCAGCCAGTCGTGCGCTCTCGACGCCGTTGCCGCAGAGTCCAGCGACGCACGACACGACGCCGTCTGATCTTCCGGATCCGGTGGTTGCCCGTGTCGGCTACGAACACACTCACTTTGCCGCTCACGCTGTCCTCGAACACTGCAACGCCCATGGGAAACGAGAAACGCGTACCACCGGTCGCAGCGCCGTCAGCGTAGCCCTCGACGCCGTCGCCTGCGAGCGTCGAGACAGTCTGTGTCGTCGGGTCAATGCGTCGAATGCAGTGGTTGTCTGTGTCTGCGACGTACACGACGCCTTTCGAGTCCACGGCGACGTCCTGCGGGTTATTGAACTTGGCGGAGCTCGCTGCGCCGTCGAGGAAGCCTTTGACGCCCGAGCCTGCAAGTGTCGAGACGAACCCCTGCGACTTGCCGCCGCCCGAGTGCGTCGTCGGGTAGCTCCAGATGTCGGCTGCGTCGGCGTCGCCACGCGCGAGACGACTCGCATTCCCGCGCTCCGGGTGCACGCCGACTTGGATCGTTCCTGATTCGGCGCCCCAGCACCGCACGACGCACGCGCTGTAGTCGGTCGCAAACGGCGTGATGCACGCGCCGCCAGAGAGGAACAAACAGATGCGCGAGCCGCTGGCGTAGTCGTACCGATGCTTGCCGCCGACCGCCCACGGTACGTCTGTGACAGTCGGGATGTTCTTCGGCAGCTGACTCCAGCTCACGCCCTGAAGCTGGTACGCGCACGTGGTGCCAGCAGCGCCGCACGCAATGTCTTCGCAGCGATGGCACTTGCTCTCAACGCCGAACGTCGTGCACTCGTGGCGCACGTCTTGGCGATTCGAGTTCACGCGGCCCTTCCACTCGAGCGTCTGCGCCGCAGTCTTCTGGTACGCGAACGGCCAGTTGGGCTCCTCGACGCTCTTGCACCAGTGCTGCACAGTCCGGGGACGGCGCACGACCATCGCCTGCGTAGAGCATTGAAGCAGAAGGAGTAGCAGTGCGAACAGTTGCTGGAGAAAAGCGACGCGATGTGCATATGAGCTAGTAGCGAGTGCAAGAGTAGAACGCATGACAGTCGGCACCTCACGTCATTCAGCACGCGGCGTGTGAGCAAGTGGTACGGCGCTGTGAACAGACGCGACTTGTCGGTCATCATCATCTCTTTCAGCTCAGTCTTTGAGTCGCTTGAGAGAGAGAGAGAGAGAGCGCGAGGCACTTGTGCTCACACTTTAGGTTGAATGAAGTAGCGATTGGGCATGCTTCGCAACGACGATGCGCTTGCATGCGTCGTGCTGCTGCTGTCATTGCTTGACGACGAGCAGGTCATACAGTGTATGTGCAGCCATCTGAGCTGTCGAAGCGCTCGAGACCGACCAGCAGCACCAGCACTACCCCAACTCTGGCGCGGGCGGCAAGCTCGAGCTCAGCAGCCGAGGCGGCAACGCGCACGACAGCATCTCGAGCAACAGCCTCGATAGCTTGCGCTTCGACCCG
>JAASFL010000665.1:0-14790 GCA_023333735.1 Globisporangium takayamanum
GATGCCGCACAAGACTTGGCGGCGACGCGACAGGAACCCGTTCACAGAGAACCTGCAGGATGTGTTGTGGTGAAGTGCGGCGACCGTGCGCACGAACTTTGGCGAGTACCCTGCCCACTCGAGCACAGCGAGAAGGAACGATCGTTGGAGAGAGTCGTAGGCCTTTGCGAAGTCGAAAAGGAGCGCCACGGCTTTGTCGCTCAGCTCTCCGGCTAGTGCGGCTGCCTTCGCGCACGCAAAGAGATCGAGAGCCGTATTGATCGACCGGCCGGGCACAAATCCAACTTGCGCTTCGTGAACACTTCGAGGACTCGACCAGTCAAGGTCGTGATCGTTCGCTATCTGAGGTCCTAAGCACTGAGGATGACTACCTCTCGGTTTGACACCCAGGCCGCGGTCAGCTTGCAAGAGTCAAGTGGATGCTCATCCGAATCGATCTCGAGTCAGCCAGCCACGTTTGACTCGAGGTCTCAGCCGTCAGCTTTTTCTGGACGAGCAAGTGCTGTCCTAGGTCAACATCGCGGATCAACATCGCGGCAGCTCCTCAGACGCACCTGCTTGCTCCTAGTAGTGAAAGCGAGTCTGTCAAATTTGGCTCACGAGCTGCTTCTTCTTGTCCTCGACGCAGCCAACCGTCTGTTTCTGGCGCCGAGCATCCTTGGTCCTCCAACAGCGACGACGACGATGACCACGAGGAAGAAGCAAGAGGCTCGGGTCAGAACGCCTGGGCGGTGACCGTGGCGCTGTCTTTACGTCGACGCATATATACACATGGTTCACACACACACACACATGGCTTGCTCCTCGCTGCACGTTCTGGTCTGGTCCAGCGATCTCCAACGATGCTCAGCGATCTCAGAGGACGTCTCCTCAGCACTGCAGTACACCGAGCATCTACGCTTCCGCCCCTCACTTCTCGAATCCAAGGCGCGCTCGTAAGGATCGCACACGAGTCAGCCTTCGCTGTCAACGCTGCACCGCAGCACACAGTACTACTACCCGAGACCGTTCGCTTGTGAGTCGGCACCACCATGGACAACTCTGTGCACTCGATCTCGCAGCACTGGTCGGTCGACACGATCTCGCTGTCGTACCTCATCGCAATCACAGGGAGCTACTGCAGTACGTCCACTTGCATTGCATACTAGAACCTCGAGTTGTCATGCCTTCGAGGCGCTGAACAGCACCGTGATTGATCTGTATCAACGCCTGTACGCTGTGTGTCTCCAGCGATCCAGCTCATGGAGCAGTGGCGCGTGCAAGAGTCGAGGAAGCGCAAGCTCTTTTTGCTTGCACTGTCGTCGTTCTCGCTCGGTGGCTGCGGCATTTGGTGCATGCACTTCACTGGCATGAACGCGCTCGACATGATCCTCGACGACGGCTCGCGTCTCGAAGTGAACTTTGAGCTAGGCTTCACGATCCTCTCGCTCATCTTCCCAGTCATCGGTGTCTTCATTGGACTCAAGATCGCGTCCGAGGATCCGTTCTTCCTCGAGATGGAGCAGTCGCGACGCAAAGAGATCCTCGCGCAAGACCTCCAGAAGATGACGCTCGAGTCCATGATGAAGCGCGGACAAGTCGCGCGCAAGCTCAAGTTCATTGCGCTCTTCTTGCGGCTGTGGCGCATCGGCATTGGCGGCTTCTTTGCGGCAGTCGGCGTACTCAGGATGCACTACCTCGGCATGCTCGCGCAGCGCACGAACGCCGTGCTGCACTTCAACACCGGCATCATTGTGCTCTCATCCGTCGTCGCGTTCGTGACTGCGAACGCTGCGTTCTGGATCCTCTTTCGTGCGCTCACGTTCTGGCCGCAGTACGAGAGTCTCCGCATCGGCAGTGCACTCATCATGGGCGTCGCAGTCTGTGGCACGCATTACGTTGGCATGGGCGCCGCGACATACGAGTACTCGGACGAGAACTTTGCCGACAAGACCAAGTTCCTCGTCGACGGCACGTACGCAAGCACTGTGGCGTCTCATGGTGCGCTGCTCGCGTGCTACTGGCTCTCGACGTTCGCAGTCGTGATCTCGCTGCGGAACCAAGTGCTCGAGTCTGCGACGTCGAGGAACAAGTCGACGAACCCGCGGACAGGGAACCACACTGGCAACAGCAGTCACCGCAACGGTGCGAGCCAGCGGTCTCAAGCGCCAGACTCGACACCGAAAGCAGGGCCGAGTGTGGCAGCTGCAGGACCGCGCGGCGTCAACATCGCTGGCAGCGGTCGCGTCGCGCCAGAGCCGCTCTCAGTCGTACCAAAGTAAGTCCCACGAGCAGCAGTTAGCTAGGTAGGTAGATAGGATCAGACGCAGCGAGCTAGCAAGAGCGCGCTTGTGTCAATAGACGTAGGTTTGCATCGACGACGCGTGCTTCTTGTCTCCATGACACATCCGGTGGCACTCAGGCACGTCCTCACAAGTGGGAAACAACCGAGACAAGCACCGCACGTAGAAGGCAAAGCGTTCGTTTCTCTTCGTCCTCCGTACGACAACAGCATCAGACGCAAGTGCGTCGTCGTCGCAAGAGGGGGGAACGCGCAACAGAGTAGCGCCAACGACCCCGGAACTAGTCTATTCTATCCACGCATCATGCAGCAGTCGCAGCAGTAGCTTGGAGCTGCGTGTGTCGTGTGTCGTGTGCGCAGCCGAGAGCATCGAGCGAGCGACCTGGACGACTGGATGCATCAGCTCGCTCGCTCTCTTTATAGGCTCACAGGCTCAAGACACACACGCCCAAGCCGTTCGGTCTAGTCGGACGCGAGCTTCACGACGTCGTGCTTCTCAGATGGTCCGACGTAGTTCTTCCACTCCTCCTTCTGCTTGTGCGCCGTCAAGTGGTGCTCAAGCACGTCCTCCATCATCGCGCGCGAGAAGACGGACGTCGCCGAGCCGTACGCCGACGCTTGGAACGCAATCACGAGCTTCGAGAGCTCACGACCCGAGAAGCCGTCGATGCGCGTCGCGACGTCTTCAAACAGATGGTCGTCAATGTCGTCTTCGACGTAGATCTTCTTGGCCGACGACGACGCGGGCGACCGGATGTAGCGGTCAAAGTACTGCTTGAGCATGCGCACGCGCTCGGCGTGACCCGGGAGCGCAAACTCGACCATCTCGTCAATGCGGTCGTTGATCGCCCAGTCAAACTGCTCCGGCTGGTTGCTCGCAAACACGATCATGAACTTGTCGCTCGCTTCGCCCGTGCGGTACAGGAACGCGTTGAGCGCGTTGCGCATGTCTTCGCTCATGACCGTGTTGCTGCGCTTCTGGAGGAACGCGTCGGCTTCGTCGACAAACAGGAGCAAGCCGCGGCGGCTGTGCGACGCCCAGTCAAAGAGCTTGTGGATCTCTGTCACGCCTTCGCGCCCGAGTGGCGCGACGTCACCGCCCGTGAGGATCGCGTACTCGAGACCCGAGTGGCGCGCCAGTGCCTTGGCAAACAGCGTCTTGCCCGTACCAGGCGGACCGTGCAGGAGCAAGTGGCGGAACGGCGCGCGGTTCTTCTTCGTGTTGAACGTCGAGACTGCGACGCTGCGGAGGCGCTCGTCAAGCTTTGGCTCGAGCACAACGCCTTCGAGCGCGTCGTGCGGCTTCTGCAGCCGGAGCACACGCTTGATCGACGGCAGCGGGTTCGTCGCGACTTGCGCGAGCGTCCGGCGCGACGTCTCGCGCACGAGCGACGGCTTCCCGAGACGCGCTTCAATGTACTTGCCCGCGACGCCAGTCGACGTCTTGGCCGTGTACACACCGAGCGCGAGCGCCGTGAGCGACGCAACGGTCGCCGTGAGCTTCTCCTTGTCGTCGACAAACGCCATGACTCCCGAACCGATCGTCGAGCCTGCGAGCTTGATGCCCTCCATGACCGTCTCGCGGTACTCCTTTGCGCGCACGCGCGCCTCTTCCAAGTGCAGGTCGTGGTTCAGCCGCTCCTGCTTGATCTTGCCTTCGACTTCGGCGCTCACCTTGGCGAGTTCAGTCTTTTGCCGCAGCTCGGCTTCGTACTCGAGCGTCTTGCGGCGCGAGCTCTCCTGGCGCGCGAGCATCTCCTCTTGCTTCTTCAGCTCCTGCTCCTTCATCTGCTTCTGGTACGCGAGCTGGTCCGCGTACTGCTTGCGCTTGAGCTGGTCCTGGTACTGCGCGCGCTGCTGGTGCTGCCGCGTCTCCTCTTCGATCGTCTTGCGGCGCTCCTCGCCCTCTTTCTGCACGCGCACGATCTCGTACTGCTTGTACAGCGCTTCGTTCTCCTTCACCTTGGCCGTGTGTTCGAGCTGCTTTGTCCTCTCCGTCTCCTTTGCGAGCTGGAACGCCTCCTTTGCATGGCGCGAGTTCTCGAGCTCGCGCGCAGCCTTTGCAGCGCGCTCAAGCCCCGACGGGTCGAACGAGTAGCCGCCTGGACCCGCGTTGTTGTTGCTTGCAGGTGCAGCAGGCTTTTGGTTGAGCGTCGACTGCGGTGCCGAGGCTTCCGGTGCAGGCTCCGCGGCGCGGCGTCCAAATCCACCAAACATGCTGCTAGCACTTGGAAGACGAGAAGAAGAAGGTAGAGGTGTGAACGTGGGGCGCTCAGCGACAGAGGCAGCGACAGCAACGACAGTGAAGGAGCTGCTCGTGACGAGAACGATGGAGCTGCTCGAGGAATGAGCGTGCGGAAGAGCACGGCCATCGGATCTATTCGTACTTGAACGGAGACCAAGAGTACGACTATATCCGACTTGCGTTTTGTATGGATTTGTATCAGCGATTTGGCGCAGCCTTGATGATGGGTTTGAGACAAAACATCTGTTTGAAACGTCAAGAGTGTTGGTTTTGAAAAGGACGAAAACAATTTGTAACGCAGACGTGAGCTTCATACAAAAATCAAATACAATGTCCATCAACAATTTTCGATAGTGAAATAATCGGGATGATTCGATGTCGCAATTGAATATTTTGTGACTGTTTTTGAGACAACACCTCTGTTTGGAACGAAAGAGTGATTGCCTAAAGTAGTTGTCCGTCGCTTTATGCTATTTTAGTTCTTTGTTCGTGTTCACTACTGTAGTGTTTGCATGAGCAAGCTCCTCGAACATGAAGAGCTCGCGTCTTCGATGACGTCGAGAGCAACTCGGTTTAGCGTGTCGCGACGGCGACGCTGCACTCGCGCTACGCTGTTGCACTCGGGACGTCACTTCGTCGCACTGCATATGTTGTCCCTTTGACTTGGAGCGACGGCTACTATTTCTTCGCTTCGTTCAGTAAGAACTCGGTCCAGATGTCCGCAAAGCTCTTGCCGTCGATGCTGACAGCAGCAGCAGCAGACGCACTGCTTCCGTCTCCTGCAGAAGACGGCGGTGCAACGAAGCCCAAGATGGACGAGAACAGTCCGCCGCCGCCGTTGCCGTCGACTGGGAACCCGAGTCCAACGCGGCGCTTCTGGTCTTCAGAGAAGCCCTGTCGATCCATATCGCAGTAGCACAGTGAGTACACGCGAGCGATCGACACCATGCTCACACATGAGCTTGGACTACGCTCATACAAGTTCAGACGTACCATCATCCGCGCAATGAGCTGAAGCACTTCGCCTTTCTTCTCGGTCTCGCAGTACGCCACCTGTACGAGTGCGAGTGTCCCTGTGTGAGTCGCGACTGCAAAGCGCGCATTCGAGAGAGAGACGCCCCTGGGGCGCAGTGCGTACCACGAGCTGAGCAGCGAGGCGCTTGTCGAGCACGTCGTTCGCTGCCGAGTACTGCGCCGCGGTGGTCTCTAGCGCCTACAAGCGCACACCACATCACCAGCACGTGAGCTCCCACACAGTCTCGGCCTTGACCACGTGATCCCAGCTCAGCTCCGTCCGTCCGTCATCTGACGCACGCACCTCGCGCAGTTGCTCGCACTCGAGCGTCTTCTTTGCGAGCACGTGGATCACGCGCTGGAGGTCGCTACTGCTGCTGCTGTCGTCAGTCTCACGTGCTGATGCCTTGTCTTGACACTGCTGCTGCTGCTGCGACTGGAGCTGCTCGTTGGCACTTGCAAGTGCGTCTTCGAGCTCGAGCAGCCGCTCTCTCAGCTGCTTCTGGTCGACTTGGAACTGGTGCAGCACGCCTTCGAGTGCGTCGACGCTCTTTTGCAGTCGCGCGGCGTCTTGGAGCGCGACTTGTTTGTCTGCCTCTGCAGCTGAGAGCTGCGCTTCGAGGTCAAAGATCGTCTGGTTCTCTGTCGACGCAGCGTGAGCTTCTGACGTTGCAACGAGGCGCTGGCTCTCAGCTTCCGACTCGGCGCGCAGCGTCTCGATCTCTGCGAGGAGACTCACGTAGCCCTGTTCGTACTCGCTCGCACGCGCACGCGTCTCCTGCTCTTGCTCCTGCAGTGCACTAAACTGCGTCTCGATCGCTTCAAGCTCTTTCACGCGACGCCGTTGGACGTCGAGCTCGTTCTTCTGGCGGCGGCAAAAGCCCTCGAGCTCGTCGGTCTACAACGTGCGCGCAGACAGAGAGAGAGAGAGCAGCAGTCGGTAGAGTGTGAGCACGCGCAAGCACACGATGATAGTAGCAGCAACTGGTAGACAACGACGCATGGTCGACGATAAGGGAGGACGTACGTAGCTCTGCGCGTCCTTGAGCTCGCCAGCGAGGTGCTCCATGCTCGCTCTCACCTACGACAGTCCGCCAGTCAGTCAGTCGCAGTGCGTGCATGAGACTAGCAGTGGCGACTTGAACGACGGACAATGAGTGATGGTGCACTTACCTGCTTGACGCTCGCTTCGAGCTGGCGAATCGTCTCGTCGCGTGCGTCGAGCTCATCGATCAGCTCGGCTTCGCGCGAGACCGTTTGCTGGAGCGACTGGTCGGTCCTGTCGCGACTCGCTTGCATGCTCCGCACTTGCGCTTGCAAGTGGAGCGTCTGCTTCAGCTGCATCTCTTCGTTGTCTTCGAGCACGTGGAGCTTCGCGAGCACGCGCGCAGCTTCCGTCGCGTCTGCTGCGCTCTTTGCAAGACGCGCACTCACGCTCTCGAGCTGCTGCTGCACAGTCGCGAGCGATGCATCTGGCGATGCGTCGCAGTGACGCGCCAAGAACGCTGCGACTGTCTGCGCAAGCGCTGACGAGTGCGCTACATGGCGCTCGACACTGTCGCGCACTTGCGTCGATAGCTCGAGGACCTGTACGATGTAGACAGCGTCAGTGCGCTCGCTCGAGCCTAGAGAACCGTCTACAGACAAGAGCTGGCGCACCTGAGCGACAAGTGCGTCTTCAGTCGCATGCGCTGCGAAGTCCGAGGTGTTTGGCTCCGTGGCGGATGCAGTGCCATCATCATCACTGCTGCTGCTGGTAGAGCGCAGTGCAGTCGAGAGCGACTGTGCGACTTGGACCAAGCGCGGCACGCGTGCAGCACTCGCTGCTGAGCGAGGCGACCCAGTCACGTCGACTGGCACTGGTGATTCCGTGTCTGCGCCAGTGCGTCTCACGTGGTCGAGCGTCGCTTGGAGCGAGCTGCACCGCGCGTTCAAGTCGCGCAGTTGGTGCTCGAGACGCGCGACCGTCGCTTCGAGCGCTGCGTCCATCGAGTGATCGCTCATGGCATCAGCTGCGTCCGTTGCTGGCGTCTTTTGCTCACGCAGCGTCTCAATCTCGCGCGTCAGTGCAGCGATGCGCTTGTCCTGGAGCAATGGCGCGACTGAGGTCAGTGGGACGGACGGGTCAAAAGCAGTAGGAAGGACCTAGCAAGAGACGTACCGTGTCCAGTTCGTACTGTGCCATGCGACTGCGCTCGAGCGTCAGCGCTTGCTCGTGTTGGTACTCGAGCTCGTACATCTGTCGTGCAGGTCATGGCCACTGATCGTCAGTGCGGCTGGCAGGCTCAGTCGCCTGTGCACGCGCTTGCGTGTGTATGTTCATACCTTCTTCTCAAGCGCTTCGTTCTGCTTCTTGCGCTGCAGCAACGCGCGCTCGAGCTCGCAGATGTACTGCTCCTGCTCGTCTTCATCGGCGTCGTTTAGATGTGTGACGCGCTGCTGCTGAAGACTGTCGGACGACGTCTCTGGTGCTGTTGTTCCAGCGGCAGCAGCAGCGCGGAGCTGGTCGAGCGACGGTGGCGCAGATCGCGGTGCATCAGTACCACTAGTGACGTGGCTGCGAGCACTCGTTTGCGACAGCGGTGCGTCTGCAGGCGGCGCAACGATCGATGCAAAGCGCGACCAGATCTCTTCGCCAGAGAGTGGGCTTTTCACTGACCGCGGCGGTGACTGGACAGTTGCATGACTAGCACTGTCACTTGCAGCAGCACGAGGTGCTTCTGCGTCGTCACTCGTAGCGGACGCAGACGCAGCGACAGCAGCAGCAGCGGTCGCGTCTGCTTGCGCGACGATCTCGACGATGCCCTCGGCGTACTCGGTGAACTTGGACCACATCGTCCGTAATAAATGTGCGCTTCAAACTCGAGCAAACGGCTCGATCAACAGTGGATATTATATGGTCGCAAGTGGATATTATATGGCCACAAGTGGATATTATATGGCATTTTCTGAAGCGGCTCACACGATCGACTGATCATTGACGAAGATGGTGGTCGTCGGTGCTCGCGACGCTGTGCTCGGTGCGCTCGCTGGTGTGCTCCTGAGCGTCGCGTGGACGCGCGTCGTCGCACCGCGCCATGCGCTCCGCAATGCGCGCGCAAAGACGCAGCGCGGTAAAGTCTTTCTCGTCGGCGCTGGCCCCGGTGACGTGCAGCTCTTGACGCTCAAAGCACGCCACTTGCTCTCGGTCGCAACCGTCGCAGTTGTCGACGACCTCGTGAGCGCCGAGCTGTACGCGCTGCTGCCGCGCGACTGCGAAGTCGTGTACGTCGGCAAGCGCGGCGGGAAGCAGGACTCGGCCAAGCAGACCGACATTGACGCCGTGTTGGTGCAAAAGTGCCAGGACGGCCACATTGTCGTGCGCGTCAAAGGCGGCGACCCGATGGTCTTTGGCCGCGTGCACTCGGAGATCCGCGCGCTCTGCCAAGCAAACTGTCCGTTCGAGGTCGTGCCAGGGATCTCATCTGCGCTCGCAGCGCCGTCAGTCGTGAACATCCCGATCACGCACAAGCACTTGAGCAAGAGCTTCGTCGTGATCTCGGGTCACAAGCCATCCGAGATGGACTTTGACGTCCTCGCACGCGTCGATACTGTCGTGCTGCTCATGGCGACGCGGACGCTCAGTACAATTTGTACCAAGCTCATTGAGTGCGGTCGTGCGAGCGACACGCCAGTTGCGCTCGTGCACGCTGGCACGACACCCGAGCAAGTCACGCTCCTTGGGACGCTCACTGACATTGCTGAGCGCGCGAGCGACCGGAGCTACTCGCCTGCGATCATTGTCGTCGGCGCAGTCGCCAAGTACGCAGACGTGGAAGCGTACTTGCGCGACGAAGACCAGGACTTTGTCGTGTAGAGAGAGCGAGAACGCGAGCAAGAGAGAGCAGGAGGTCAAGGTTATGGCCAATAGAGATGCTGCAGCAGTTGCCAATGAAGACATCGTACGATCCTTAGTGTCCTTTGGGTCACGTCCTAGGATGTCTTAGTGTTCGATCCTGAGTCTCATTAGTCTGGAACCCTGTCCGTCCGTGCCTAGACAGTCTGGCTGGCTCTCTAGCGCTTGAGGATGTCGAGAAGCTCGACTTCAAAGATCAAGTCGGCGTTCGGTGGGATCGCCGCGCCGGCACCAGAGCGACCGTAGCCCTTGGCGGCCGGAATGTTCAAGATCGCCTTTTGGCCCTTGCTCATGCGCATGACACCTTCGTCCCAGCCCTTGATAACCTGACCGACGCCGATCGTGAACTGGAACGGCTGGCCGCGGTCACGCGACGAGTCAAAGACACTGCCGTCGGCTGCAAGCTTGCCAACGTAGTGCATCACGAGCGTGTCGCCGCGCATGGGGAACGTCGTGTTGTCGCCAGGCGCGAGCTCCTCTGGGAGCACAATACGCTCCTCCGAGCTCAATGCACTGCGCGCAATGTGGTCGACGACCGTGACTTCGAGGAAGAGCGTCTCGCCAGCGTACGGGTGCGCCAAGTCGATCTCAATCGCGTCGTCCGTGACTTTGACAATGCGCGCCTGTGCGCCGTTCTGGAGCTGGAGCCCAACGCCAACCGCGAGCTGTGCTTCGTCCTCAGGGCTAGCGGCCCACCAGCCAGCAGTGTAAGCGTGAATGAGCTGATAGAGGCTCGAGCAGAGCCATAGAGAGAGGGCAAGGGACGTACCTCAGGTTGAGTTGCGAGCGTGGGACCGTGTGGATGTCCTTGTCGACGCCAAACGCCTTCTCTGGCGCGATCTCGACGCTCTTCGTCACGCCCTTGCGCAGGCCCACGACGGCTTCCTCAATGCCAACGATCACGTCACCACTTCCGACGATGAACGACAGCGGCTTGTCGGCCTCCGTCGCGCCAAACTTCTCGCCGTTCGAGAGCGTGCCGTGCATCTGCAAGTACACGCGGTCGCCAACAGCGATGCTCTCTGCGCTCGCGTCGCTCGAGAAGAACGACGCAGAGCCAATTGCACACACTGGCAGCGCTTTGATCGCATTGCTGTGGCGCGACGACGTTGCGGTCGCAGCCTGCGCGAGCCCGTGCTGCAGCGCTGCGGCAGCGCGCACGAACGAGCGCTGCTGCGTGCGCGTCGCTGGTTAATAGGAACAAGGACATACATACGCGTGTCAGTCAAGGGCGAGCGTATTCGCCAGCGAGCACGTACTGATGAACTACAGTAACATACCTGGAGCAGCGCGCATACACGCACGCAGCGCAGTGAGCACACCTGGCTTGGTCATCATCACCATCGTTGCGGTTGGATGCCAATCAATCGCAAAATGATCGGTTTGTTTGGATGGATCACCTGGTTTTATCACTATCAAAATTCTACTCCCGAGATGCTCAAGCCGAAGTGCTCGCTCCTGACTTGTGACTTGTGCGCACTTCGCCTGCGCAACAGGAGCTCATGCGGCTTGCGCACGTCGCTCAGGACCACACCGACACCGCAGACGAGCATAACGACACCTGGAGCGTCCAGGTCTGCACGCCGCGACCAAGCACGAGCAGCGTGTTCTCAGATCGCGTCGCTCGCGCAGCCGTCACGAGCACACTCCTGTTGCTTTAGACTGCGCACTGCGATCACACAGTCAGCTGCAGCAACAGCAAGCGCGAGAGTGAGCATGCTGCCCGCACACACCGATCTTCCGAACAAGTGGTGATGAAGCGAGCTGGGTCTGATAACGGGCAGCGTCGGGTGCCTTTGAGAGTCTGCATTGCTCCAGTCTAGCAGCGTGCTCTTGAGAGCTTCTTGCTGCTATCGCGCACACATGCGCACAAGCTTCACTTTCGATCTCGCTCGCGATGAAGAAGAACTTCAAGCTCGTTCACATACTCCGTCTCTTTGCGCTCTTCTGCAGCGCTACGGCTACGCACGCGACTGATGTAGTAGGTGGAGCGCTCCCGACGACGTTCTCGACCAAGATCTTGATCGACGAGCGCTCACCACTCGCGCCATGTACGCTCATCACTGCGATTCACGAGACGCAACGCCACCGACGCGTCCAGCGTCCAGCTGACATCTACGAAGAGCGCACCGTGCGCAGGAACCGGAACGACTTGAACGAGCTCGCGCAGCTTCCGCGAGACGCCACGACCCAAGTGTTTGTCGAGATCTTTGGCGCGACTGAAGCGACAGTCGCACAAGCGCTCCGCACGCGCTGTCCTTACGGCGTCGTCGAGTCTCGACCAGTCGCACTATCAACAGCGAGTGACGTTCATGGCGCCGAGATCGCCGTCGCCGCCGCTGCGCCGATCATCAAGAAGATCGTCGACTCGGGCGACCCGACGAACCGCATCGACATTGTGTTCATGGGCGACGGATACACTGCCGCGGAAGAGACCGCGTTCTTCGCTGATGTGCAGCACTTGACCGACGAGATGTTCACGGGCGACACGTTCGCGCAGTACTTGCCACTGTTCAATGTCTGGGCCGTGCTCCAGCCATCTGCAGAGTCTGGCATCGGTGTCGGCGGTAAGCCAAAGAACACAGCGTTTGGGCTCTATCGCGACGGCACGGAGCTCCGTGGTGTGTACACGAGCAAAGCATCAGAAGCGCGGCGCGTATGTGCGCTCGTCGGTCCAAGCGCCTGCGACTTTCCGTCACTCATTGCGAACGACGCCTTCTATGGTGGTCTCGGCGGCGAGTTTGTCATTGCGACGCGCAGTCCGACGTCTGGGACGATCGTCTTGCGGCATGAGATGGGCCACAACTTTGGCAAAGTCGGCGAAGAGTACGATGGCGGGTCGGTGTACTCGGGCGCGAACTCGGCAGCGTCGCTCGGTGCGATCCCATGGAAGCACTGGCTCACTAATGGAGTCGTGCGTGAAGAGCAAGCTGCACTGACGTACACCGAGCACATGTGGTACGACCTCAAGCGCGGTCCGTACAAGATCACGTTCACTGCAACTGGCGCGTACAAGCGCTGGCTCCTTGTCATGACTGTGTCAGGTGCACCGACCAACGCGTCGCTCACGATCACACTCGACGGTGCGCCACTTGCGTGGCACGCGCGCGGCGACGTGGACCGAACGTTCTACACGTGGGAGAACCGCACCCATGGCTTCTCAGCTGGCAAGCACGAGCTCATTGTCACTGGCACCGGTCCATTCAACGGTGCAGTCATCCAGCAGCTCTGCTCCGTTGACTTGAACGAGTACATGGACGAGCGAGCGTTCGAGATGGACAATGTCGACGCCATTCGTGCGTACCCGACGTGGGATGCACGGAAGCGCAAGACGTACCGCCCGAGCAACGAGAAGTGCCTCATGCGCAACATGGTCTCGACAACGTTCTGTCGCGTCTGCATCGAGAACATGTGGCTCAAGTTCTTTGAGCGCATTGAGCTCATTGACAGCGTCGTGGTGGCCAACACGACGTATGTTGCGGTCAACGCCATTCCGCTCGGTCAGCTCCGAGCAAACAAGACGACAGTCGCGAACGAGACGCTCCGTGTCGAGTGGCTCCGAGCCGGTGCGGAGCAAGTGGAGTTCCGCGACAGGTTTCAAGTCGACCTTGCTGCTGCAGTAGGAGGCGCAGGAGGACAGTGGACCGTGCGCGTGACATTCACGACACCGAGTGTGCGACTCGACTCAAAGAGACTTCTCCAGAGTGCGCGGACGTTCACGATCTAGAGCTTGAGGCGTGAGTGTGAGTCCAAGTGAGAGAGCTCGATAGCAGGGGCTACGAGCCGAGTACGATCGCACGATTGTCTGCCACTGATATTCTTGTCGTCGTGATAGACTCAGAGGACGTCGTTGCTGCTTCGATCGGGAGACGCTCTGGTGGTTGATTAGGTGCACGAAGACATCGCCATTCTAGCTCAGGACTGTCAGACGACGTCTGAGTTGCGTGCGACGATGTGGTGCTGAAGCCCGACTCATGCTGCTCAGAGTCTAGTGAGTGGCGCTGCGCTTCGAGCTACTTGCTCGAACGCTTGAGCTCTCTTTGCGATCTCTCACTCGCACTCTTGCGACTTGGAGCGCACGTCCCTCTCTCTCACCACGGATCCCGCTTCGCTTCGACACTCTCCCGCCTCCTCACCACTACCATGAAGATCGTTCTCGTCGCTGCCTGTGCGCTCCTTGCTGCACTCTCGAACGTCCATGCGAGCGCTGTGACTGGCGCGTTGTCGTACCAAGAGTACCTCGTCGAGTCCGCTGCTGCTACGTCGACCTCAAGCAGCAAATTCCGGCCACTCATTCTCGGCGGAAGCACCGTCGCTGTCGGCGACAAGACGTTCACGACTGGCGTGCGCAGCACAGCATCGGGATCGGACTTTTGCGGCGGCTCGCTCATCACGCCCAAGCACGTCCTCACTGCTGCGCACTGCCACGGACGCATCGAGTACGTCTCCGTTGGGACGCACTACCTGAGCGGCTCGGCCGATGGCGAGCAGATCAAGGTCGTCAAGCAGACGCTCCACCCGGATCGCAACGCCTCGACGAACTCGTACGACTTCCTGGTGCTCGAGCTCGCGCGCGCGAGTTCGTTCAAGCCAATTGCGCTCGCCAAGGCAGACGAGTCCGACACACTGGTCGGTGCGAACGCGACGGTCCTCGGGTGGGGTGCCACAGCCTCGGGCGGCTTGCAGTCCAAAGAGCTGCTCAAGGTCGACGTCCCGATCGTGAGCAACGCCGAGTGCACCAAGAAGCTCGACGTCGATGGCACAATGCTCTGTGCTGGCGGTGTCGAGAACAAAGACTCGTGCCAAGGCGACTCCGGTGGTCCGCTCATCGTGACCACGTCGAATGCGACAGACGTGCTCGTCGGTGTCGTGAGCTGGGGCAACGGATGCGGTCTCGCTGGGTACCCAGGCGTCTACTCGCGCGTCTCAGTGGCTCGCACGTGGATCGAGTCTGTCGCACCTGGTGTGTCGTTCCGCTAGATCTTTTTGACGCGTGGCAGCACCACTTTGCGTGACTGTCAGCTAGTCACAAGGTCGACGAGACTCGTGGCGTTTCCATCGCGAGTGCCAGTAGGACGCGACTCTCGCTGCCACATCGTTGACCGAATGGAACTGCACAATGTTTAGCTCTGATGTTCCATGATCGATTGCTCCACACGCGTGGCCGCTGCTCGGATGCCACCTTCGCACTCACTCACTCCAAGACAACAAGAGTCTTCTTCATTCACACTTGACATGACATTCATACTTGGTGGTGGTGTGGCGGGTTAGCCTCGCGCCCTATGCGCTGCTCTGCTCCCGCTAGCTACAGTGGCGGCCAAAACCTGGCAAGCTTGCCAGACGCCTGACAGACTA
>JAASFL010000666.1:0-14789 GCA_023333735.1 Globisporangium takayamanum
GCGTTGCCGGTACTGCGAATTTCGGTGATCGGATTGTATCACCGCAATCGTCGCAGAACGCTCTATCGTTTTTGATATGTTTTTAGCTTCTACGAGCAAAATTGACGGTACAGCCAACAAAATAGTTTTTTTCCAAGACTTTGTCGCGCACTTTACTATCACCTCAGAAAAATTCGCAGCTCCCGTTTAACTACGCAATCTTGTCAACCCATTTTGATTGTGTATGAGCGAGCATTTGCTGTCTTGCAGACTCTGTAGAGCACACGCAGCGCCAGCTGCTCTCGACCTCGACGCGTTGCAGCAGTAGCCCCAGCAGCACTCGACGCAGCATGCACAGCATAGACATGCGGAGACCGAGCGAGTGGCCGAGCATACGCGAGTGGATGCGCGCTGTCGCAACGCGCGTGCTCGCGCTTCACGTCGCCTGCTACGAAGGAGACGTCAAGCGTGCACGAGCGCTCCTGTGCGTTGATCACGACGAAAGCAGTACCGATCAAGACGAGGACGATGAACGTGTGCGGGACGCGGCAGGGGTTGCTGACTGCCGTTCAAACGCGCTGCTGCAGATCCCTTTGGCTTTGTACGAGGGCATTGGCGCTGTTCGGCTCTTCCTTGGCGCTGACGTTACGATTGACACTGGCGATGATGAAGACGATCCGATGATCGAGTGCATGGCGTCGGACGGCAGTCGCAAGCCTCTTCACGCTTGTATCAAGACCAGCGATGCGAACTACGTGCCACGTGACACAAGATCCAAGACTGCATCGGAGCTCGACAATCTCGACATCGCCCGCGTTCTGCTGGAGAGCGACGTCGTGTACTATTTGTGTCCGTACTATTCGCTCAGCGGCTGCGCCACGCATCTCTACGCTGCGTGCTTGGAAGGACATCTCGAGATCGCGCGCCTCCTGCTCGAACACGGCGCAGACATCCATGCAGCGTCGCACACCGACACCAATGCATTCAATGGTGCATGCAAAGGAGGACACCTCGAGATCGTTCAGCTGCTTCTCGAGCGTGGAGCAGAAGTGAATGGTGAGGCGGACACGTACGATTACTGGACACCGCTCCACTACGCGTGTTTTTTCGGACACGTCGAGGTCGTGCGACTGCTGCTCGATCGTGACGCGGATGTTGATGCCGAGACGTGCCAGACGAAGACGCCGCTGCACTATGCGTGCGAAAGAGGGTACACGCAAGTGGTGCGCCTCCTGCTTGCGGCCAAAGCCGACGTGAACAAGGCGGACAATGGTACGACACCGCTTCACATGGCGTGCAAGTATGGATACATCGAGACTGCGCGCCTGCTTCTCGAACACGCCGCGAATGTAAACACGGTGGCAAGGGAGGACGGTACTACGCCACTGTACTCAGCATGCGAACGAGGAGACGCTGCGCTCGTGCGACTGCTGTTGCAGCACAAGGTGGATGCTAGCAAGGTGGCATCCAACGGCGCCACACCGCTCTCCGTCGCGTGTCAAGGCGGACATCTCGAAGTCGTGCTGCTGCTACTTCAAGATGGTGCACCTTGGAACGAAGTGCCAAGCAACCGTGACACAGCATTGCACGGCGCAGCACAAGCAGGACACGTCGGCATCACTCGGATTTTGCTCCGGAGCGGCGCGGTCGTCGACGCACTGACGAAAGACGGAATGACGTCATTCCAGATCGCAAGTCGTGAAGGACATCTCGAGGTCATGCGTGTCTTGCTGGAGCACGGCGCAGAGATCGAGAAAGTGGACCCCAACGGTATGACGGCGCTGCATTTTGCGTGTATGTCCGGACATCTCGAGGTCATCCGCTTTCTGCTCTCGCGCCGCCTTCACGTCGACGCCATGGCGAAACTTGGCACGCCGCTGCACTTCGCGTCCGAGCGCGGCCACGTCGGCGTTGTTCGCCTCTTGCTCGCGAACGGCGCAGAGCCCAACATGACAAAAGGCAGACACTCCAAGACGCCGCTCTACTCGGCGTGCGAGCATCGACACCTCGGAGTTGTCGACACACTGCTTCAGCTCGGTGCAGACGTCGAGAAGCTGTCGAGTGGCTACGAAACGCCGCTGCACATTGCGTCCAAGAGCGATGACGCTGTCGACATTGTGCGCGCACTTCTTCTCGACGGCGGAGCTGAGATTGACGTGGCAGCAGCTAATGGCTCGACAGCACTCTACTTCGCGTGTCACTTCAGCCGCCTCGCTGTCGTGCGCGCTCTGCTGAAGCACCACGCCGACATCGACAAACCGAGGAACAACGGCTGGACTCCGCTTCACGCTGCAGCGGCTGCACGTAACGCCGCAATCGCTCGTCTGTTGCTTGCGTCCGGCGCATCGCTCAGCACGCTGACTGTCGCTGGCGAGACGCCACTGGCGATTGCGAAGGCGTATCGCAGCTTTGATGTCGTGCAGCTTCTCCTCGACGCTGGCGCCTCCGAGATCATGAACGCTGAAGAAGACGACGTGTTTGGAGGCGGCTTCGACTATTAGGACGTCCTTAGCACTTTGACGTCGCCTCCAAACCCTTATGTGAATGAGACTCGCGTTTGCTCAAAGGCACACGCCAATCTTTCAGTGGCGGTGATACATGCGCACGTTGTGCACAAGGCGCTGGTGTCTGAAGCCAATGGGACTTCCACGCAACTACGGCAGCTCAGATACGGTAACGCTCCTCGATGCCGGTCCATTCATGCTGTTAGGCAGCGACCAAGAATGGAGCGGATTCAACCATGTGAACTCACACAACGATGCTCAAGTGACTGTAGAGTCAACGATAGGATGGATTGACAGACGAGCATCTGTGCTAGTGTGTGTGCAATGGTTGTGACTGCAGGCAAGTGTGCAAGTGAGTAAGCGATGGCGTTGTGGACGATGTGGCTACGCCATCGTAGCGGCAAGCGCAATTGTCGCGACCGTACCAGCGAGCGCAGCTTGAGACAATGTCGACGATGATGCTGCTGAGGCTGGCGTTGACGACGCTGCAGTTGGCGCTGAAGTAGGCGTAGTCGCAGCGCAGTAGACGTCGATCGGTTTGAGAAACGCTGTCTCGAGAGCGACACCACCAACGGTGCAGTCACCGAGTCCGAGCTTCTTGAGCGACGCGATCATCGATTGGCATGCGCTATTGGTACACATCTTGGCAAGCACGTCCGAGCTCGGTGGCGAGAGCGGGACGAGACCCGTAGCGACCGAGCACTTGACGACGTTTGTGTCGACGAGGAACGCTGTGATCGTGAACGTGTTGCATTCGCTCGCGCTTGTGCTACCGGCTGCAAGCAACGCGATGGTCGCGGCTGTTGCGAGTGCACGGACTGGAGACTTCATTGCAGTCTGTCGTGCTTGCGAGGCAGTTGTATGAGGAGGAGGTCTGGCGAATGGCGCGGTTGAAGTGTGCGCACGAGTTGGCGAGTTGCGGAATGAACAGCTCCGATCGTCGACTAAAGCAATTAATCGATGCAGCGTGCTGACTGGATATTCGTCACAGCGACTGTGCATCCACAGTGCGGCGTGATTGCCAGATGCCGTACCGCTTTGACGCTGCTGAAGCGACGAGTGTCCAACGCTCCTGCGGTCTCGCGTCACAGAGAATCGCGAGGCTTGCTTGAAGATCGGTGCTACGTGTGCTGTTGTTGCAGCACCACAACTAAGCGCGAACAGAGAGAGCGAGAGTGGCAACAATGCAGGTGCAGATCAAAGGGACAGAGCGATGCGAGCGACTGGCTTCTTTCGCCACTGCCCGCCGCTCGTCGTCGTTGTCGTTCGATGTAATCGAGCAAAGGCGAGATGCAGTGCTCACACTACACGTACACGCGCAACAAACAAACAGACCGGCAGGCGACGCGGTGATCGACTGCTGTTGACCAGACGCACACGCAGCTCTACATGAACGCAGCAGCGACTGCGAGCACGACCGAGGATGCGGCGCTCTTGGTGTCTGACGGCGCTGAGGTCTTGGCTGTTCCATTCAGCACAATGCCCGATGACGAGCTCGAGGTGTGCGAGAGGATCGGCTTGTTGTTCTCTTCAATCGTCGTGTCCAGCGAACCGGAAGTCTTGCTGCCTGACGAAGGCTTGCTGCCTGAAGATGCCATGTTGTCTGACGTCGTCGTGTTGCTCGTGGTTGGGGTGGGAGTCGGCGCCGTCGTGGTCGCTGCAGGAGTGGCGGTTGTTGGCGTTGGCGACGTTGGCGTTGCAGGGGACGGTGCTGACGTCTTTGCGCAGAACGTCTCGATCGGCTTGATGAAACCCGTCTCGATCGGCTTGATGAAACCCGTCTCGATCGCGATCGAACCGACTGTACATTCGCCCACGTTGAGCGCTTTGAGCTTCGCGAGAACCGACTGGCGCGCTGTGTTGCCACAGACCTTTGGTAGCACGTCCGTTGCTGGCGGCACTGGCGGCTGGAGTCCCGTGTCCGCCGAGCACTGCTTGACGTCAGCGTCGCTCAGCAGCGAAACGAGTTTGGTGGTGTCGCAGGCTTCGCCGTTCGCGAGTGCGAGCGTAGCGGCAGCGATGACAGCGATTGCGAAGAAAGACATGTGGTCAAAGAAGCTGGGATTCACTTTGAAGCGCGAGTTTGAGAATGAGCTGCTCGTGCAACCAGTGTCGGCTCTACCTGTAGAAACTGCTCGTTCTTGAACGTACGTCGCCATTTGAGAAGAGAGACGCGGGGCACCTCACTCTTCTTCGCCGCACTCGCTCGACATTGCGTCCCTCCTCACGGCTGTCCTCACTCTTGTGGTCGGCCGCAAGGCTGCACGCGCCAGTCTGCCTTGCTGTTGCACCTGCTCCATAGTCGTGTGTACGTGCTCACGTCGCACACTTGCACAGCTGCGATGGTACGGAGTCGAGTCATGAGAAGGACCGTGTGCAGGACAAAGGCAGGAGGATCAAGTCGCTTTCGCAGTGACAATACACCGCGCGAGCCAAGGAGATCATTCAGTGCGTGTGCTTCCTCTTCGCGAAAGTTGGTCAGACCAGACAACGAGAAGACTGTGACGCGCAGCGTTTCACTTGATCTCGGTTGCATGCTCAGCGAACCAACATGCTCTTCACGCAAGCGACCAAATGCGTCTGAAGTCAGAGACGACACTATCCGTGCCACTCGGTTCCACAGCTCGCTCGCACGATGCGGCGCTTAGACTCACCAAGGTCGCTTCAGTGTGTCAACGTCACGGCTTGGAGCAGCGGCAGCGCGGTAAACAGCTCTTTGTCGGCACTCTCAAGCATCGCGCTCGTCGCCGCCGACAGCGGCAGAGGCAGCTCCAACTTCCGCAGGTTCGTGAGTGCACGTAGCGGATCCACGTCGCGGACCATTGTGCCCGCGACGCGAAGCAAGTGCAGACGTGTCAGCGCTGCGAGTGGCGCGACGTCCAGGGCTGACGGGTCAGTCGAGCGGAGCTTCGCATACGTGAGTGATAGCGTCGAGAGCTGGTGCGCGAGTGTAGCGACGCGGTCGACATCGCCTTGCCAGCACTGCTGTAACGCAAGCGATGAGAGCTTGGGGTGCTGGTTAAAGAGCAAGGCATAGTCATCGAGCGACGGGACACTGAGCGTCTCGAGACTTGGGAGCCCTGGCAAGGCGCTGGTCTTGATTGGTCCTCGCTGCGAGTACAGCGTGAGGTTTTTGAGCTTCGTCAGCGCGCAGTGGTGAGAGGTCAGCGGTATGCTCGCCACTGACGTCGTCGATCCCGAGCGTGAGCGTGCGGAGCGCTGGTACGGCAGCAAATTTGTCGAGACTCGTCGTCTTGGCGCGATGGAGCACGAATGTGCGCAAGTTGGGGCAGAGCGTGAGGACGTCCAAGTTCTGCAGCGTGACCATCTGGAGCCGCAACGCCGTGAGCTGGTGCAGCAACGGGGTCTTTGAGTTCACGTCGCTAGGACGAGCAGTCGGGAGTGCGATTCCGACGCTCTCACCGACACAGATGACGTCTAGCTTCTGGAGCGCGGTGAGCTCTTGCACGTACGTCAAGTCCGTGACAGTCGAGAGATAGCGGAGACTGAGCACTTGGAGGCGACTGAGGTGCCGAATCGCAGAGACGTCTCGGAGCACAGAGCGTTCGCGGATCGCAAGCTTCTTGAGCTGCGTCATTCCAGCGAGAAACGCTACGTCCGGGGCCATGACGTTGACGAGCGTCAGTGCTTCGAGGCTCGTGAGCGCACGCAATGGCGCGAGCGCACTGTAGTTCGCAAGCTTTGCGGCATCGAGCGCGAGGGACTTGAGCCGCGGGAACTCGGTGAGCCATGCGATCGAAGTCACTTGGATGCCAGAGAGGTCGATCGCGTTGAGGCGAGGCAGCAGCACTGTGAGCTGGCGCCAGCTCTCGAGAACGCGTGCGTGGTCTGCAGCCGATGGATGGCGCCGACTGTGCAGCGCAGCGAGTAGCGCGTGTGTTGGTGCAGCTTGTGCAGGAGGAGCATCGCGTGGTGCAGGCGCAGAGCCACTCGAGATGCGCTGCTTGACGCGCACGCTTGTGATCTTGGCGGTGACTGAGGGCGAGAGGGAATCAGTCAAGCGATCGCACCAGTTCGCGTCGCTTTCGCTGCATCGGAACGAGAGCTTCGAGACGCCTGGTTGCTCGAGGAGCGCATGGAATCGTGCCCAGTCGGTCGGTGCATCGTCATCTTCGTCCTCACCGTCTTCGTTGCTTCCAGATGCAGCAGCAGCGGGTGGTGTCGCGCCGGCAGTGGAGTCTGGCACTCGCACGAACGATCGGTGCAGGAACTGCTGGCGGACTGGCGCAGTGAACGCTCCTGTCGGTCGATCTGCGAGTGTGAGCGAGACATGACTCGCGTAGTCGAGGAACGCCAGCGCATGTGCGAGCACGAGCTCGTCGACGTCGAGAAGCATTCGTCCGAACGAGCTGGACGATGTCGAACGAGCGAGCGTGAGAAGATGCGTGGGTGTTGGTTTGATTTGCAAACGAGTTGACAGAGCTTGCAAACGAACTCATTCGGAATGATTGCGATGTGTGACAAAACAGAGGTAGTGAATAATTTTGTAAATATCGTATACACTTGTTGTATACTTGCAAAATTGCTATAGTTTTGACGCACTCATCGTATTTTACAGAAAAGCGTGGACAAAATCGAAAAATCTTGTGCCTTGTTGTCATCACGCTTGGACACGTCCTCGTATGCTGTTGTATGTCGTCGTCGTCGTATGTCAGTCGTGTGAACGCAGGGGTCGTGCGTTGGTCGGTATAAGTGCAGCGCCACGTGCTCGCTCTATCTCTCACGCTCACTCTCTGTGCAATCGATTGTGCCTTCATGCATGTTGACTTACGCACTGTATGCTGCGAACGAACCATCCAGAGATCTCGCGCTTCGAAGAGCCACACAAAATATCAGGCGCACTTGCGCAACTGAGACTTTCGCTCCAAACGACATTGCAGCAGCAGCAAAGGCGTTGACGACGACTGCACTTGCCATCTCACGCGCCACACGCGACGTCTCTCGCTCTCTCCACACACGCTCACACAGCAGCAGCAGCATCGACACTCATGAGCAGCACTGCGTCCACCACATCGTCGTCGTCTGCAGCGGCGCCTCGCAAGAGCCTCTCGGACGAAGAGCGCGTGCCGGAGCGCACGTCGTCGCCGACTGCGACTGCTGTGCTCGTGAGCTCGCCTTCGTCCTCGAAAACCACTGCAGTCGCAACGTCAAACCAAGAGAGCGACAGCGCCGATGTGACGTTGAATGACAACAACAACAATAACAACAACAGTGATGCTAATGGCGAGAGCAACGCAGCGCCAGCGTCGACGACTCTCAAAGCCACGCTCAAGCGCATGCAAGCGAACGACGAAGCGATCACGGAGCTCGACCTCACAGACATGTCGGCGACGTACGCGCTGAAGCTCCAAGCAGCCGGCGGCATTCTCGTTGCGCGCGTCCTCGAAGTGAACCACACCGTGCGGCGCCTCGTGCTCCCTGAGCACGCGATTGGCGACGCCGGTGCACTTGCGATGGCCGACATGCTGCGCGTGAACTCGACGCTCGCTCACCTTGATCTCTACGGCAACGGCATCACAGACGCCGGATGCAAAGCACTTGCGGATGCGCTCTATGGCCACGACGCACTCGAGCACTTGGCGCTCTGGAGCAACGCCATTGGCGATGACGGCGCAGTGGCGATCGCCCAGGCGCTCCAAGTGAACCGGTCGCTCACGTACGTCGGTCTTGTGGACAACAGCATTGGCGAAGTCGGTGCAACGGCGCTCCTGGCAGCCGTGAAGATGAACCCAGTGATCCGCACGCTTGGGCTTGCTGCGAACGCCGCGATCCCGGCAGCGATCCAGACGGAGCTCAAGATCGCTCTCGCAGCCAACATGGCAGCTGCGATGACCATGACTGGAGGCGCTGCTGCGGCGACGGCAGCAAGTACGTCAGACGACGAGCACCACGTGCAAGTTGCGCCTGTACCAGCGAGAGCCCCAGCCCCAGCTCCAGCTCCAGTGCACGACGACGACCACGATGCAGCAGTTCTATTTGACTCGGACGCAAGCAGCGACACGTCAACAGACGACGAGCGCGCAGTCGATGACGATGACGACGATGACGAGTGGCTGTGAGTGTGACGAGCACGAGGCGCTCGTGTGTGAATGAAAGATGAAGAAGTGAAGGAGAAGGGAAGGAGCCTACGGTGCCAATGTAGTGTATAAGAAGTTGAAAGCCAAGCGACTCGATCTCAATGATTCGTGACTTGAGTGCCTTTGCGTGTGTCCAAGATGCGCGCGCTCGACTGTGTTGCTACTGCTGTGGATGTGATTGCTATGAAGCGTCACTCGCAGTCGCTAACAGCCAGCGTCTCGAAGCCAAACGCACTGATCGCGCGTCCAGTGGCGTCGCTCTCACTGGTGCGCACTAGCTCGGACTCGTGGTCGACGTGAAGCCGCAGTGCAACACTGGCAAACAGTCTGATGAGTTCCTCGCTATGCGTGGCGAGGAGCTGAGCAAACGTGCTGCTGCTCGTGCCAGTCGCTGGTGCTGCTGTTGCTGGGATCGCAAACGCGACGGGTTTGCACAAGTGACATGCGCTGTGGGCGTGGACGATCTGCTTCGATGCATCCAGCGAGCGCTGCGGCTCAGACTCATCGAGAAGCTGCAGTTCTTGTGGCGCTTGTGCTATGACGCCAACGCGCTCAGTGGAGCGTGGTGCCTGTGACGGACTGCTGCCGATCGCTTCGTCGGCATCGTTGCCATCGCCGTCGCATCGACGAACGCGCCAGCTCGTAAGTGTCAACCGGGAGTCTGTGTCCCAACCAACATTGAGCAGCAGTTGCTCTGTCGTTGGTGATTCGCTGTCGACGCTTTGTGCATACGCACTGGCGTCGGCTGCCAACGCAGCGCACACATCGGGCAGCACGCGCAGCTCTGCGTCGATCGATTGCAACTCGCGCTGCAGCGCAGCTGCGAACCCAGACCGCTGCTTGTCGAGCAGCTCCTGCACACGTTGATCTGCGCGCCACTGTACGCGCGCGAGTGCGAGTCGCTCGAGCGTCTTCTCTGCGTGTGCTCGGTTCGACAGCAGCACGAGCTCGAGCACGACTGCGCTAATGTCGCAGTGCACGCGATGGAGTCGCACAGCCAGCTGGCGACTCAGTATGAGGCGGAACACGGGATCGTCGTCGTCCAGAAAGCGCGAAAGCGTGTCGTGAAAGTGCACGAGCACGTCGGCAAAGTGTCCGAGCACTGGCACGAGCCGCTGGAGTGCATAGGCACTCGCTGTTGCATCACGCAGTTCGTGTTGCCAGATATGCTGCAGACGCGCATGGACACGGAGACACACGGCGCGACTCTCGCGCAGACGCGCACAGCGCACTGCGATGTCGTGCAGCACTCGTGGGATCGACCTGTCGAGTTGCGGCACTGCGAACGCTGTGATGCGCGAGCTCGGCTCCATGTGGATGGTCGTTACGGATGCTGCTGCTGTGTGCGCTGGACGGACTGTGCAACAGGTCGAGTCTCGGACTCGGAGCCGAGAGAGACTCGCCAGTGTCTTCGAAGGCTCTTGTCTCGATGTGACGCTCTAAAGCGCAAGGCGAGTGAGAGGCACAAGCAGGCAACACGAAAACAAGAGCAAGACAGCGAGAGAGCTAGAACAAGAGCGAGAGAGCAAGAGAGACTGTGGTGAAGTAGACTCGTTGCGTGGCATTCAACTGAACTGCGTGTGGCTACAGATCCTACGAACGAACGAACCGACGGACTGCACTTGGCACGCGTCACGGCGCGTCCACTGCCGCATCATCAGCATCATCAGTCGGGAGCTCGAGACGGTCGTGGATGAACGCGAGCGCAGTGTTCGCGTCTGCGCGCACGCCGACGCCGTTGGCGCTGAATGGAATGTCTGGATGCGCTTCGTTCACGCGCACGAGACGCACGTTTGCGTGTGCGGCGGCGAGGCGCTCGTCCGGCAGCCGGAGGATCCCAGGCGTGTTGAAGCCCACGCCGAGCTCGAGTACTACGAGCTTCTTGTCGTGTGTCTGCACGTCCGCCAAGACGTCGGCGAGCCACGCGCGGTACGCACGCTTCTGGTCCTTGAACCAGCTCTCGAGGAACCACGGACCGAGGCGGAGACAGAGCGACATCTCGCCGCCGCAGCGCGGACAAGACGGAATGCCGCGCGCGTCCTCGACGACGTACGTCTCGGCGTTCGTGTACTGCAAGCCGCGGTCGACGAACGGCGCGACGTCAAACACGCTCTCGCGGCTGCACGGCGCCTTGCACTGGATGAGACCGTAGTCGCCCTGCATCGTGTAGATCGACGCGAGTGGGAAGCCCTCTTGCGCAAACATCCCGTCTGCGTTCGTCGTCGCAACGAACGTCGAGCCAGGGCGGTGGCGCTCAAAGCGGTCGCGGATCGCCTTGAGCTGCGCGTACGTCGGTGCCGTGCGGTGCTTCGTGGTCCAGTGCAGGCGCGCGACGTTGATCTGGTGGAAGTAGTAGCCCCAGAGGAACTCGGTCGGGAAGTCCGTGCGGCCAACCATGTGGTACATCGTGCGGAGACCCTGGCGGTGCATCGTTGGGTGGAACCGCTGCATCACGGCTTCGGACGTGTAGTCGAGCCCGGCAGCCGCTGAGAGCCCAGCGCCGGCTGTGATGAGCAAGTAGTCGGCGTCTTTGATGAGCGCGCTAGCAGTCATGAGGACGGGGTCTGGACTGGCTGTCGGCACTCTTAACGCACGGTGTTGCTGCTCGATGAAGCTCTTGTACAGGTCGTAGTCGCTCTGGAGGAACGTATTGAAGACGACGCGCCACTGACGCGCGTCTGGATGGTCTGCCAGCCACGCGAGCACGGCGTCGAGCACGAGCGGCACGGCCTCGTCGCTCGGGAACGCAAAGAGACCTGTCGAGATGCACGGGAACGCGATCGACGCCGTCGCGTTCGGGCCGACGGTCTCGAGCAGCACGTCGAGCGACCGCGTGTAGCAGCGCTGGAGCTGCTGGCGCTGCAGCGCTGACGGCGCATGGCCGCGGCGTAGCTGCGGACCAACGCTGTGGATCACGTACGTGGACGGAAGCGCGAACGCCGGTGTGAGCTTGGCGTCGCCCACTGGCTCGTCGGTGATCTGCTGAGCCATAAGGTCGTGGCACGCCGTGCGCAGTCGCGGTCCGGCTCTGCAGTGGATGACGTTGTCGATGCACTTGTGCGTCGGCTGGAAGCATCCGAGGAGCGCTGAGTTGGCAGCGTTCACGATCGCCGTCGCGTTCAGCGCTGTGATGTCGCCTTTCCACAGCGTGATCTGCCGCCAGTGTAGACTGAGTGTCTGCGAGTCATCGCTGGTCTCTTCAGGAGTCTCCGGAGTCTCCGGAGTCTCCGGGGTCGCGACGACAGTCGGCAGTGCAAACACGTCGACGACTGGGTGGCGCGCTTGCTCGAGCTCGAGGAGCTCGTCGACGTCTTTGTAGAGCTCCTCTTCGCTCTCGCGCACGTCGTCGTCTGGCGGCGGCCGCATGACAAGGAGCTGCTGCACCATATCGCGCACGTCGGCGGTCGACTCGCCTGCGATGTGGCGCTGCGAGTAGCCTCGTTCACAGAGAAGTGTCTTGGCGAGTTTGAGTACGAGCTCGTCGTAGCGAGTCGCTGTTGAGCTAGTGTGCGAGTGTGTCGTCGCTGTCATGACTGTCGTTGGTGTAGTGTGTTGGAGTGCGAGAGTTGGTAAATGGGAAGATGCTCGTGTGTCGTTTCGAGGCACAATGTGTGACGTGTGACGCTTCAGGAGACATTTTGATGCAGATCAAACGGCGCTGGAGTGAGTATACTTGATGCAAGTGCAAAAACAATAACAGCAAGCCGTTGAACTGTGCGATTATCATACAAACTCAATGTGTACAGCGTGCAAATCCAATGCATCACTTTCGAAGCGATTACAAGAATCCATGTGGCCCACACGCACTAGTGTGGCGTACACCATTTTATTAGCCAATCAAACGCTTGGGATCGTGTGACGTCATAAGATCGCGTGAGCACACAATCTCTTCTTAACCCGGTCACCGATAAAAATCGATATCCGTTTCTCGGTCACCGCATATGATGCCACTTAAATCATTTTGATCGTAATCAACCATTTAAGGTTTTTTAGAAAATGGGCTTTGAAGTTGAGATATTGATTATTCGTACTTACAAGGGAACGAAAAGCAAATGGTGATGCGAATAATCAAACTGATCGCTAATGCCACCCCTCCAAGTTTGCTTTTAACAGGGGAAAATGTCGTCAGTAATCAAATATAGAAGGCATTATTCGAATCAAACAGGTATTGGCCGTCATAAATGCAAATCCGTAACGATCAATTTGTTTCAGTAGAGCCTTAAAGTAAATTTTTCGAACTTGATTGAGCGATTTAGACAACAAGACCAAAACCATTAGATGCAAAATTCTTTTCACACCAAACACACAAAAAGTATAAACTGAAATAGAGAAAAGTAGTCGAGGCAACTTTTTTAAATTGCCATAACTGTGTCAAAAATTAAGGTTTTTGTATTCGATAGCTTTATCGTGTATAGGAGATTGCGGAGATTTCGAAAATGGTGCTAGTTGCATTGTCGCACTTAGACAATAACAATCAGTTTGATTTGAGTGGTCTCATATTATGAGACCAATTTGAACAAAATATCATTATGGTGTTTTTGAGGTTATTCAATGAGCTATACAGCTCGATTCAGCGTTGAAAAAGCTATAAACTGTGCTAATTTGCAATCAAAGATTCATTCTGAATGAAAAGTTGTGATTGTTTAAAAACGTTGTCTCTCCGAACCTGTCCAAAAACCACTTTTGAGGTGTATGGACTATCTAAATAGAAGAATTTGCTCTTTCGATCAAAGTCGTTTTCGTCTTAGAAACACACAAGTTGCGTCGTTGACAGATATTTTAAAAACCATGATTTCCCAGCAGGGTTGAGGAGAGTTTAGGGCAATGGGAAATAATTTTTCTATGGCCATTATGGAGGGCGATGACAGCCACCCATAGTCACCCTTGTCTTAGAGTGCAATGCACTCAAGTTCCGCCCGTTCCTCCTCGTTGGCAACGGCAACGAGCTCACCGGCAGCGTTGCCGACATCAAGGACATCCTCGCGCTCGCGGCCGCGAAGAACGTCCGACCCGTGATTCATGAACCGCACGAACGAAGGGCTTCAGATGGTGCGCAACGGCTCGGTGCGCTACCGCATCGTGCTCGAGAACGGACTACGACTAGGACTAGGACTGACACTGTTAGAGCTAGGACTGTTGAGCGAGAGCTGAGAGAGCAACAGCAAGAGAGAGAGCAAGTGAGAGTGAAGAGAATGTAGGATATGCGAATGACACTCGAGCTCTTAGCAAAGGGTATGGTCGGCTTGAGTGTGTACTTGGTCGTCTTAGAGGTCGCAGGTGTCGTCCTTACTGGTGTGGATGCACTCAGTCGAGTGAAAAGCAACAGCACCAGACGACGGCAGCTGAAGTACAAAGCGAAGGGAACCACCGTTCTCAGACCGGGGCTCGACCTCGAACTCGGCTGGGTCAGATCAAACAAGACCGTTTACAAACGTAGTCGAGGTGATCGAGCGCATGGACCCGAGTCGGCTGTGACGCTGTGACGGCTTTTTGAGTTAAGTTGAGTTGAGCTGTGAGGTACACATAGATGCTTTAGAGACTGTGAAGGCTTTTCGTGATATCCAGCAGCATGGTGTAGTTGCGTCGTGGAGGCTCGCAACATGTACAGCTGGATCGAGTGGGTTCACATGTAGAACAGAGAGCTCACAATGTGCGAGAAGATCCTCACAATGAAACACACCAGAAGACGCTCAAGGCGTACATGAAGCTGTTCATGTGGAGCATTGAGATGTTCTCAGCTGACCCGTGAGAGCAAGCGCCGTTTATCATTTATGGAGTTTCCCTCCATTTGCCCTGATCATGGTCCATGCTTTGTTTCCCAGTACTTGCCTTTATCCAACTTCACTTTTTCTCAAAATGACATTTTGTGTAAAAAACAAGCAGGCTTTAAACGGCTCTAGCAAAAAAACGTGTTAATGATACTTCTGTTTAAATTGGTCTCATATGACATTTCTGTGCAGCAGTTCCTGAGGTAGTGATCTCATCGCTCACGAGACCTCAAGAGGACACAAGTGCTCGCGAGTCCACATGCACAGTCACCAACAGAGACCGGAAGAGCAGAGAGACCAGTGCGAGATACAGCGATGTGCTCTCGTTAAGGACTTTTGCTTATGAAGTGTGCACACTAGTGCAGCAAGGTCGACATGGCGTCTGGTGTGCTCGCACTCCTGGATGTGCCGTTCTCAACGAGGGCTTGGACCACATCCGA